>JAPMOR010101741.1:0-25020 GCA_026543865.1 Argiope aurantia | reverse complement strand
TGACAAACAAGGCATTTAAGACCTTACCTAAGTGCCACAATTTTAAGCAGGCTAAAAGAAATATGAGCTTTATTGGAGACCAATCGGGAAAGTTTCCGGGAGCCCAGCCACTCAGTTTCAGGAAAGTGAAAAAACAAATAGCACCCTTTAGTCACCTCTTGCAAGGGACCTTCTGCAGAGGGACTGTTTTCCGCCCACCTGGTCATGGGTTTCAGCAATCGCAATAAATCCGACCTCTCCGCTTAGCGCGGAAAAGGCTATTTGTTTATAATATAAAATGTATAAGTATTTGTTTGTGAAAAGACGGAGAGGGAGATTTTTCAGAATTCTTTGCAAGAGAAGTTTTTTCCTTCTTTTCTCTCTCACATACAACCGAGGGTCCGCGATGGCCTGGTATTAAGGTCTCAGCTTCGGAGCCAGAAGTTTTCAGGTTCGAGATCCGATTCCTAAATCCGTTGAGGCCAAATGTCCTCCTGCTTGTGAGGGACGGAAGCTTGAAGAGGGGATGACAGTTCAGATGCCATCTGACAGCAATTTAAAATTAAGAGGTGCGTTCCACAATAATCCTAATGTGGCTTTCAAACAGGACGTTAATATAACTAAATTGAGCTCTATCTCCAAGCTTAAGGAAGTGACAGGGAAATGAAAATTTCAACCATCTGCACAATTTTCACCTTCTACCAGCTAGACAACCTCTCTGCGATTTCATTCAAAAAATTTTTCAGCATATCCCAAGCCCGATTAAAATCCATTCAAAATTATTCTAGTAACCTTATTAACAACAGAGCATGGGCAAAGCATTATGCGATTAAACTTTTTAACAAAGGATGATATCGGATTCTAGGGACTCTGGCTGGTGGAGATCTACAAAAATTTCCCTGAGTTGTGCTGTGATAACCATTTCAAAAGGTAGTCTTCCTACAAGAAATCTGTAAAACAGATTTTAACTTTGGAGAGTATAAACGAAATTCAATTGTGTGCACACTGGATAACGAAGTTACTACAAATACAAAAACATCTAATCCAGAATTTCATTAACATGGTATGAAGGGGACAAAAGGCCACTTTCAAGTAAAGTAAACGCCATGTTTGGTCACGTCGAACAACAGATTGGTATCGAACAACAGATTCAGGTATTAATGCTTTGGCAATATATTTTTAAATTTAAATATGAAATTTGAGATAACTTTGAATTTATTTAGATAGGATAGGAAGAAAAATAATTGTTGCTCCTGGTGTATACTGTCAGTTGTCGCCTTAAATTTCTATAATTTACCATTATTTCTTTCTGAAAAAAAAGTGCAAAGACCATTTTGATGAATTTTCCTGACATAAACAATACTTTTACTGAAGTGCCGATTGTCCACATTTGCTAATGCTAACTATAAGATTTTTTTTTTATTCTTCTATTTTTATATAGCGTCATAGTAAAATACTATCAATAATCTTCGATATCTGTTGCTTGTCAATTAAAACAGAAACAATGGACAGATACAACCAACTTAAAATACATTATTTTAGCACTAAATGCGAGTCACACAAAAAGTATTAAACTGGAAGAATTGTGTAGAAAAATTTTGAATTTTTATTATCTGATACTTGAGAATGAAAAAATCTTGTTGGGAGACAGTTACAGATGAATCAGAATGCAGTGGATGACTTGTACCATGCGGCTCAAAAACGTAGCGTTGAAAATGCAAATGCGTTAAAAACGAAATTTAGTATGCGCTGTTATCCTGTGTTTCGAAATCAGAGGTTCCCAAACTTTTTTTTCTCGTAGACCACTTTCAAAGTTTTACTATTTTCGGTAGACCCCCTGCTGCTACATTTCTACTGTATTCCCAAAACTCCTAAAAAATATCACCCTAAATTGGGGGTGTTAAGAAGAAAAAAGTAGCACATTTTCTTGTGTCCAATGTATTAAAATAATACTTGTGGTTATAGAAAATTATAAACATTTATTATTACAAAAAATCAACAATTGACAAAAAAATCAACAATGAACTCTGAAATGTAAATCAACAATAAAAAATAGTCACATTTTTAATGTACTTGATGAATTGAGAGCAAATTATCAATATTTGGCTTCAGTTTTGTAAGAAGTAATCTCAAATCTCCCCGTTCTGTGATGTTCAATCTGCTTCTTTTTTTGTCAACAGGTTGGTAACGGCCCTAAAACTTCTTTCGACAAGATATGACGAGAGAAACGCTATCAAAAATTTTCTCGCAATTTCCCACAAACCAGGATATTTTTCGGGGATTTCTGCCTGCAGCCGAAATGTTTGATAGC
This sequence comes from Argiope aurantia, assembly GCA_026543865.1. Taxonomy (NCBI): domain Eukaryota; kingdom Metazoa; phylum Arthropoda; class Arachnida; order Araneae; family Araneidae; genus Argiope; species Argiope aurantia. The sequence goes on along the minus strand of JAPMOR010101741.1, from coordinate 22,730 downwards.
CTTTTTAAAATTTCACTTTCAGTTCCAGTTCCTCGTTGGTGCTGAGCTGAAGTAGCTCCTCTTGTAATACCACATTCGCCTCTTCCGTTTCATCAAATGGGGTTATGATCCATGGTGGTATTTCCATTGTCAGAATATCTTCAAATCTATCTTTGAAGTCATCATGCAGGATATTTAAATGTTGATTGTATGTCTGAATATCCTCATCAAGACATTCTATCTGTGACAAGTGCGGAAACTGGGAGAATTCGCGCCGACTCATATTTTGCTTCATTAATTTCAATTTACAGAGAAAAGCCGAAATTACACCCTTGGTTTTTATTAAATTAAGGCTGTCCCCTTGTAACTGCAAAATGTTTGTTCTTTATTACGAAAACCTGAAAATTTTTCGTGGACCCCCACTTACAACTTGTGAACCCCTGTTTTCTTTTCACGTCTACGTGGCCCCCGTGTCGTCTCCTATGGACCCCTGGGGGTCCACCTGGATCACTTTGGAAACCTATGTTCTAAACTGATGTTTAAAAAAAAGCGTTGATTTTTTATAGCATGCTTAAATTAAGAATTGAATTTATCTTTGTACAATTTTATGTAGTGAATTAAAAATATTTTTTAATGTTTCCTTACAATTAACTGTGGAATGTATTCGCAGTTTCGAACTCTAAGTTTGTAGAATAAAATAGCGCTTAATTATTCCCAAGGATTTTTTTTAACAACGGATTTTTTGAAGTTAGGAAAATTTCTTTGCTATATTGAATATTGAAATATATAAATATTGAATACAGCAATGTAACAGAAAGCGGTTTGGCATAATAATATGTTGTGTCATTAATTTTCTGCAGATTTTAATTACTGATAAGTTAAGTATTTTAAGATTAACTATACGTAGATAATGATAATTTCAAACTCATATTTGAATTATTTGTTTAAAAATGAGTGGACAAATCAAATATGAAAAATTTGGAGATTTAATATTTTAAATTCAACAAATATGGCCATTTTGATGAGGTCATACCAGATAACTGAAATCTATAAAAAGTGGAGCTCTGTTGTTTTCATATCTGAAAATGATACAGACTCAGTTGCCAACAGAGCACAATTTCTGACAGAAATGAAATATTGCTTCATTTTTTGGCGTCACTCAACTCTGCTTGAGGCGGCTAATCTCAGAGACACAAATTTATATGATACAAACTGTAAATTGTAGATATTTCAATAATATTGATATATTCTGTTATCATTGTTACTGATTGTCCTTTTTTTAAAGTTCATTCTTTAGATATTTTAAGATAATTAGAATTAGAATTTTAAGATATGTTTTTCATTTATTTAGGCTTTTCTTTGGAATCAACTCAATCTTGATTCATGCTAGTTAATTATAGAAGCTTTTTGTTAACAATTTATTTCTAGACTTCACCCATTTCATCCTCAATTTCTCAATTAAATTTTTACAAACATCGATCTGCCGGAATACAACAGTAATCAGATTTTCTCTGCCTGTAAAAATTGCAAATATTAATTTCACTTAGGGAATTCATTAAAACACTCAGTCTCAAATCTTCTGATTGACCGGCTGGAAGAGCAAATGTGGGATTTGCTGCTTACATAGTTCACTCGATGACGATTCTTATTTACCAATTTTTCATCATCTTCATCCTTTCTTAGCTAAATCATTTTAGAAATAGTTTGTTTGAAATAGAAAATAGCAGTGACGTGATCATGATTCCAGAAATTCATACTGGCACGAACTCTGTGTTTCAGACAAGTAAATCTGTCTTTTTTACATTGTAAATATATTTAAATTGTCAAATGTAAATGAGAATATTTTTCACTTTGCGTATTTACTTATCTTAACTTTAAACAAAATAGATTTTCATGGAAATTTTTTTTATGAAATAGAGAAACATTCTGAATGTTCTTTCTCATCAATGTTTTTATTCTCAAACGAATGAAGAAGTCATAAAAATGGTATATTTCAAATAGGAGAACAGAACTTTTAATTTCAGAAAAGATATACACATATTACATAAGTTGAATAAAATATAGTACAAAATTAAGAAGGTTTTGAATTTCAGCAGAATGTGTTAATACGTCAAATGAGAAAAAATAAAATCTTTCTGTTATAGATTGGTAATTTCCGATGTCTTCTTTATTCCATCCTGCTCGTTATGCCTACTTAATATCCGTAATAGTAGTACCTGGAATATCGTTAAAATTAATGATCAGTATTTCAAGATTAATGGCGCAAGCGAACAAAAACAAATGAAATACAGTGCAAATATAACACAGTTAAATTCTACAAACGGCCCGCTCAACCTTCATTCGTTCAGCATCAGCTCAACCCTTCGTATGCAGAGTGTTAATCTATCCTCCGCGAGGATAATATATCAGGATGAACGGATCGGCAATAAGAGAAGCGGGATATCGGTGACAACGTAAAAAAAGACAAATACTTCAAAAGTTGTTTCAATTTCTCGAGCTTAAATAGGAATAGAATATGCATATTTTTAAAAATATACAGAAATATGGTTTTAAAAAGTGTAACAGTATAGGTATGTAACAAGTAATCAGAAATAATAATAAAATGCTATAAATAATAAATTAAATTATTCAAATTTTATTGGAAAGAAAGGGGCTAAAACATGGTGTCTGAATAACATAAAACATAAAATTCTTTTTATGATACCAGATCATGCACCCACTTCTCTGAATGCCCACTTTTGTTCGAAGAAGAATTTTTACCCCCTAGAAACAATGTCAAAATTTAGAAATTGTCATCCAAGAGTCACTCAGTGGCAAGGCTTCCAATATGAATAAAATCCACTCTTTTCGTCCCTGACCTTAGGATTCTAACTAAAAGAAAAGGCACGTCCATTCAAAAATTAACATTGGTAACCGTCAAGCCAAAATTTATAACCCCTTCCTTCTCTTATACTAAAATAAACTAATTTTCTTCCTCTACAGAATTTGGAATGGCCATTTTTGATGAAGGCAAAGTCGAAAACTAAAAAGCGAATAGAATTTTCATGTACAAAAGAAAGGTAAGTAAATTTTTCTGACTTTCTGATGAAAACGTTAAATATGCATTTAACAACAATTAAAATTTGTATAATCGATTATTTACAACCTGAATTCATAAATAATTGTAGATTAATTATATCAAATATGAAAGCTAACGATTTAGTAATAGGAAATTATATATATAAACAATTGGAAATTTTTATTTCGTACTTAAATTTATAGACAAGGAAATCATTTTTATTATTTCTTGGGAAATGAAATAAGCAAGTCGAAATACCCACTACATAAAAAAAAAAAATCATTTTCGAGAAAAGCATAAACGTATTAAAATGAATTTATCTTTATACCACATAAATTAAAACTTCATAAACATAGTAAAACAATGATTTAACTTACACTTGCTTGTCGTTCAATATTTTGCCGCAGGCACAATAGACTCTTTTGCTTGGAATAGTGCAGGAATATGGGTAGCCATAAGATTTGCAATAGTTCTGGCAGCTTTGGTCAGCCTTTGGGCATTCGTGAACAAAATAGCAGTTATAGTTGTAAGAGTAGCCTCCATTGGGATAGTTAGTTTGGATGCAGGTTGCAAACTGAATCGGATTGCCGTAACTATAATTGTAGCAATTAGCATCCAGCTGATTTGTGAGGTTTGGATCGGTGCAGTTTCCATCGCGTAGACCGAGAACTATATAAAGTATAATTTAAATAAAAAAGAATGAGTATTATCCATCGAATAACAGATTTAATATTATAATAAGTTTGAATTCGGAAATATATGTCGTCAATAATAAAGAAATTTATATTTTTATTAAATATTTTGAAAAGTTACTGGTTTACTTAAATTCATCTAATTATGAAAATGTTTTTTTAACTACGACAATAATTAATTGATATATCAGTAAAGGAGATCAAATAAATAATTCTCGCAATTCGGAGAGTGAAAAATTAGCAAAAGAATTCTCTTGCATTCCCAGTAATTGATCACATCAATATTTGTATCACTGATATTGACCAAACAGGTGGTGTGATTTTGAACTTAGGCAAATTGCCGGTGATTCATATTTAAAACTTCAAACAATGAAACTTATGGAAGATCTTCTGATGATATTATAATTAAGACTATCAAAACCTTCATTGCAGGAAAAAATTACTAGATTTACTGCAGAATAAAATTGACAGTACACATATTCTTAAAAATATTACATACTTTTTGAGATAAAGGATTTTATCAACTAACGCAGTATTTTTTCTTTATTATTTTGTTCTGAGAGAAGAAAATTTATTTTCCATGCTTAGTTATAAATTTCCATAGAAATAAAATCTGTCATGAAAAGTGTTGTATAAAATTCATTTCAGAGATAAGGAGTGGACCTAAGAGAAATTTTAACAAGAATTAATAAGTTAATTACAAAAAAGTACTTTATTTGAAGGATGAAATGTTGCAATACTTCTAAATAAAAGCTTTTCAATAATCAATTTATTTTATATTTTATTTAATAATATTTTAAATCTAATTTAAACTTAATTCATTTTCTAATTTTTAGTTTAATTTAGCCCATATTAGCTTCATTGTAAAATGTTCTCTTATTTCCTGATCCAATTTCACCTTTTTTATTTGATTAATTCACCACGAGTTTTAAAATTGCTAAAGTCGACTGGTTGTCACACTCTGAGTGAAGGAATAAAAATTGTTAGCCTAAATGAATTCTTTTTAAAAGATCCCTATAATTCCCTTACCTAAATCGACAAATGTAAAGAAATCCCTATCCGAATCTCATAGTATAAATAAATCGGGAGGAATATCTTCTCTCTCTCTCTTTTTACGCTCTTCTGCTCTTGTGTCGAGTTATATTTATTTCAATTTTAAATTTCTGAAAACAAATGTCTTTGTCTACGTTTTAAAATTTGGTAAAAATGAAACAAAGCATTCAGTATCTTTAAACAAATCCTCAGCGCCCTTAGCTACCGCCTTATCTGGTAATGCTTATCAACATACGATGCCAAACTTTCCCACGCTTTGAACAACTCCTTCATTTCACTGGAGGATCGTTGCTTTGTTCCGTTGAGTAATTCTTGCTCTTCTGACCAAACTTTCTCAGCATTGTTCTTCTATGATCCATCAGCTCATCGATGGCGTTGCTCTCCTCCCTTAATCTTGGGGGCATAATCAAGATTAATCGTCGCATTATCTTGATGAAAGGCAAAATTCGGTTGATTAAGACTGCACAGAGTTGCGCTCTACTATGCCGTCCTGCTGAAACTTCTTCGATGTAAGGATATAAGGACTCTTTTTAAACAGGCACAGACTGATGATGCAGGCCTATCCAGCAGCCACTCATTCTGCGAAACCTCGCTGGTCAAACGAGTCGTTTCTTTTACATTCTGTTTCGCTCGTCATACGAGGAATGGTTCCTTAAGCAAGTTTGACTGCATTTTGTTGAAATAAAGAATAAATGCTTATTATTTTTTCCCCTAGAAAAGTTGATATTTTTAATCTAAAACTGTACAATACAGTATAGTATCACATTTCAATTTCAATAACCCTGCTTAATGAAAAGAAATATATTTTCTTTTTGACCTTCATTGAAATTATTATTAAAAAAATTTTTTTAAAGGAAGACACGTTTGACATAATAATAATCTTCTCATCAGGAATTCTATTGAATCTGCAACAAAATGGACCACGGTTTGTGGCACATTAACAATTGAATTTCAAGCATGTTTATCAATATCAATAAATGCTATTCATCTATGAAAGCGTTAAACAGCTCATTAAATTTCAATTTAACATCCATGATTTTTTAAATGAATGTAGAATTATTACAAAAGAAATATTCTGCTTAATCTAAAAAAACAATCCATTTAGAACATCACTTTTCAAATCATTTCAAAAGATATGTTCCTACTTTTATATTTTACCATTTACTTGGCCCACCATGAGCAAATGTGACTCTTGCGCCAAAAAAACTTTACAAATCTATCAATTAATAAATCAAAAGATATGTTACACATTTACATTTCATTGGCGAGGTATGTCACTAGCAGTGTCCTTCCACACTACAAAAACTTATGTTTGTTTGCTATTTGTGTCAGGATTACAAAAACACAATGAAGGCTGCATTAAACCATACTCATGTCAACATTGATTTTTTTTTCAAGTAACCATTCGCCAAATAGGGCAACGCGAACTCGTTGGCAGTAGGGTACCATTTTCTAAATTCTTACCAAACATCAACCTGCTGATGAATTTTCGAAAGCGAATCGATTTTAAAAGTAAGCTTTGTCGCATCATTTTCTCAATTAATGGATTTTTTTTTAAATCTTGCTATGTAAAAAAACTTTTTCTTAAAAGAGTGGGTTATGTGTGTGCGATGGAGATATGAAATGGAATCAAAAAGATTATCTGAGTAATCTGAGTAATTCAAAACAACGAGTCAGCAGTAAATTCTAGATTAATAAACCAATAAAATGTCCTGAGGAAACTTCTGCATTTTAAACAATGTTGTTTTATTTTTTTGATCAAGTTATGAATTATAAAAGTTGCACGAACTTTGTGCCAAGGAATTTCTTGAAATTCCTATTAAACGTTTATGAAAATAATTTTTATAGAATGTGAAGACCCTCTGTCAAGTCTTAAAATCTCGACATAGAATCATTATTATAATTATTGATGATAATTTTTCGTATTTAAAAAAGTAAAATTAGAATTTTAAACTTATTGGCATCAAAGATCATAAATATAAAATAATGATAAATTGAAAGGATTATTTGAGAAACATGAGAACTTTTAAAATTTCTTTCTCTTATTTCTTGCAGTTGGTAATATTTCATCTGTGAATTTGAAATAGAAACTTATAATATGCTTGATGCGAATACAATATTTAAGAGTATCTCAATTATTTGTATATGTGTTGTTTCAAGAGTAATTCAGGAAAATATCAATTTACTAGTTATATATAGCCTATTCTATATATAGCCTAAATTAATAGCCTAATCATCCATCTTTAGCCTTTCTAATCTAACTTAACTTCTATACACATCAACTGAAGAATCTTCACAATTTCAAAGCGAGACCATGGTTCACTCACCCTTATCCAGGTAGAGGCTGCCATCTTGTGGCAAACAGCGGGACTAGATAAACAGTACTCGCTAGCAATTAATGAGAATGCTAACGAATGCAATGCATGCAGCATTGCATTCGTTATGCAAAGAATAAAATTTACTGCAACTTTTTATGTTTGGGATCAAAACTACAAATTGCACGACTGATAAATGAGTCGATGTATATATAATGTTAATTAGAGAGGGGGGTTTTTTTTTGTGAAAAAGGTGAAAAAATGAAAATTTGAAACTGTAAAACACGCATCGTGGTGAAGAAGGAAGGAAATTCGATCGCCGAATCTTAACATCAGATTTTCTACATTAATTCAATATTTGTTAGCTTTTAAGAAATCCTGGGGGGGGGGGGGGATTCAAATATGATACTCGGTCAGACACTAGAATAATATTTTTTGAAAAAAAAAAGACCCAGGGTCAAATTAAATTACAAGCAAAATAGCAAAGTTGAACTGCAGATTGACGAAGAAAGGAGTTCGCCATTTGAATTATAAGTTGATAGAGGACAAAATTGAAATCCCGTCTTGTTAATTGGAACAAACAGTAAACACCTGCAAAAGAATAATTGAGATAGCTTATGACAATATATGAAACAAGATTATCTTACAGAAAGCCAGAAAAAGAAACCAAATTATTTAAGTACAACAGCTTTCAATTCTAACAATGGTGAAACATGCACTATGAACTACCAAGCTTTGTTGAGAGTAAGTCCCTTTCCTTTTCATTGTGCCTAGAGTCAGAATACTTATAATAGCAGCTTCCCTTAATCAGATAACAATGGGATTAAAGTAAGGGGATGGAATCCAAGTATGAGAATATGCGTTTCGTACCATGGATATATTTATATGTACTCACAATATTTATTTGACCGTCCTTCTGTTTATAAGGAGTAAAAACTAAAGTTGAATAGAAACTGCATAAAATGGAATATAAATCATGAAAATAAAAATGTTAGTTTTTAGTCCTATAATAGAACAAGTGATGCGAGGTTTAACTAAATGTCTCCTCTATTCAATTATTTATTTGTGTTTTCAACAAATTCATTGGTTTGGAAATATTTATATAATTGAATATTCATCACTTTTGGAACTAAACTGCTGAAAAAATGAAATAGTATTTGTCTTTTTATTTAGGGAACATAAAATTCAAAGCAATCTAAAAAATACAATTTTTAATGCAAGATCATACTCACCGCAAAGAACTTGCGAAAGGCAAAGGCACAAAACAATGGCAAGATACTTCATTTCTCCTGCAGATGATCTCTAATCACAGCAACTGCAGATATGCTACATTTATCGGGAATGTATATGAACAATTATGTATAAACTTTAAAACAGTACAAAAGAATATCTTTTTAGGAGATTATTTAATCTTCAGAATGCTTTTTCCTTTCTTACTGTTGAGCTATTTTTGTTCTAAATATCTTGCATGCGATATAAATATCTTTGTTCTAAATATCTTGCGATTCATTGAGAACTGCGGAGTAATGAATACTACCCTGACACCAAACGCAGTATATAACATATATTTAAATTTCTAACTAATTACTTTTATACAACCGTGTGCAGTCGTATCATCTTATGTAAAATTGTTATGTTTACAAACACTGAGGAAATACGAGATTTCAATGATGGAGAAATATAAGAAATGGTAGATTCATTGCTAATTTAGGAATACAATAATTGCATTTCCAGAAAAAGTCGAAAGTATGCAAACGCTTTTTATGGAAAGATTTAAAATAATAATAATATTCTTTTCTTTCTCATAGAATGCATATTTCGACACAGAATGAAAGTATATAATCTTAATGAGCATATAATCTTAATTCTCACACTTATTAGATGTAACAATACAATTACAACAATATTATTAAAGGTATTTCGAGACCCTAAATTTAAAAGAAAATAATAAAATTATTATCGCACATTGTAAAACTCTTCAACCTTATAACACAACCGCAATCTGTCAACATCGCCGCACCAATGACCAGACCCATCCCTGGCTGAATATTAGATGAGTCATTCTTTTTAAATCAAAAATATTTCAAGATTATTATCATCATTTATCACATTTTTACTTTTTCCCAAAACATAAATTTGTATGAATACAAATTTAGAAGTTTTCTTACCTATGCCCATGAAACGCATGTTTAACTATTATACAGTGATTACACGGGAATTATAATCAATACTCTAAAATTTCAAATAAACATAACAATGACCGTTTATAGAATAAATATATGCAAATTATTACAGTATGACAAATTTCAAAATATTCAATCAAGTTTGATTTTTGTCTATAGAAAGTTATAGCATGCGTTGTTAAAAGACGGACATTAGTGTCTGTGGAATAACTTGTGAGCCTGCTCGTATCATCCACGAAAACGTCATTTATAATGCTGCCATAGGAAATTTTGCAAAAAAAAGGTCCAAAAATACATTTATGCAGGATTTTTTTATTTCTAAGCAATCTAACTTGTTGATAGAAATTTCGGTTAATAGTAAAAACTAGCAACACTATGAAGTCAGAAAATGAATTTATTGTATATCGATATCGTTATATCTCTATTTTATGTATATCGATATGAATTTAATATCAAAATATAATGATATCTTGAGTGCACTTAAAGCGAAAAGCTTCAACATCAGAAACTTAGCAGACGAATACATGAAAAGAAAAGCTCCAAAATATTTTCGTCATACTTACCAAAGCAAAATTCTTCCTTTATCTGAAAAAAATGTGAAATGATAACTAATAATTTGAAAGCCCTTATATAGTTCTTTGATTTTCCCCAAATATTCTAATAATATCCCGCGATTACCATCCACTTCGTTTCCGAAACAGCTGCGCAAATACTTAAGCCCAGTTCCCGATAGAATCTTTGATCAGGCAAACGATTACAATAGTTATACATTTTCAATATTCATCTATGTTCATGCGAGATTTGTCAGCAAAGCGACGTTTTCTGACATGCTCGAAAAAACCAGGAATGTCCTTCAGTTCGTAAGCTGTGTCAAGATAAAAATAATGCGACGCAACTTATTCTAAAATAAGGTCTGGCGCCTGGTTGCTTGTAGTGTATATTAAAACTACCTAACACTAACTACGTGATGCAAGATTTGCGCTACGTCACACAAAAAGTTGTCGGAAGGCCATGATATGGAAATATCAATTATATACAGCAAAAGCACATGCCTATATTGTTCCGATACATCATTGCTTGCTATGAAATAATCTCAGAGACTTTGAATCATTGAAACATATTTATTTAGAGCAAACAGAAAATAGATTTCAGCTTCGCAACCAAGGTTATCAGGCCATTACGAAACCAAAATTATTTTACTTGATAGCTTAATGCTTTATTAAATTCTACTCTTTTTCTATAACTATCCTTCCAGAATTTTTAGTTCTTTCTCTTTCTCATGCAAGTAAATACACTGATTATTTTCAGAAAACGAAGGGACAACGCGCATGAAAATATACGCAGTTCTTTAAAATGAATAGAGTATTTTTCTTCGACAAAAATGACATATTATTATTTAACTGAGCAACTGTGCAATACTTTTACAGAGTGGGCTGACACCATTCAGTGCATCAGTTAAAATTGTAAGCAGTATTTCTTTTTAATGTCAGTGTCCATGTACAAGTGAATGCTGAAGAGTCAGCAATATTCTTAAGCAACAGATATGGCATAAGGAAATTTGGAGGCTTATTTACCTTTGAATAGTTTCTAATGAAGTAGAGAGAGAGAGAGAGCGTGTGGTTCTTTCATTTGCGAAATTTAACCCGAACTCATATTCGCATGGTTAAGGCCTGGCAGTAATTTTCCTTTCAGGATCCCAAGAGTAGCATTTTACGATGATTGTACTTTGCTAAGAGGTGATACACAGAAATAAGTGGTTATCACATCTCCTAATTCAGCGAATAATCCAAGCATCTACTCTTCTCTTATCCAATAAACACCTCTCTCACCTCTGCTCTTACGAAATAAACACCTCCTGACGCATATACAAAAATGTGTTTCCGAATCTTAAAATGAACGTTATGCCTTTTTGTCAGTTTACGTTCTACAAAGCAGACTATTCAACCTAGAACTATCACATATGGATTAAACATACTTTGAAAGTTGGAAATGTTCACCTTGTTTGAAGATATTTTAAATGCCTTAAATGTTTTTAAAATTAATAGGAGAATTTCGTTCATTAAAAAATAAGCGACATACTGGAGCATTTCTGCGATCATTTCCAAATACATAGTTGTGCAAATAAAATGTTCGCTCTTTTTAAAACTATTTTTTTAATTATTAATTAAACTTCTTTAATTTTAAAATTGAAAATTATCTTTTTAATGAAAATAATTTAAATGCCATGCAATTTGTTTCTTCATTTGACCTACTTATTGCTTTGGTTTTTCATAAAATGAACGTTAATGAATTCTATTTTGAAGTTGAAATCTGAAATTAAAAAGTCTATCTCTTTAGATGCGATTACAGCACACATTTTGATGTTTGTTTTGCATAAATTTAAATATTCATTGAATTGGCATTTTTTTAATTCTCTCAAATAATAAAGAAGAAATGTTTAATAATGCGCATCTCGCGAAAATATTCCCGAAGTGATTGCCAAAAAATGATACATGGGGGAATGGAAAGAATTCTCTAAGGAGATATTTATCAAAAATGCGTTTTATGCGTGCTTTGTTTATTTGCAAAAACTTGGTAAAGAGACAATTGTTAAGATGAGCGTTTGTTTGTTTTCTTATATAAAATATTTATGCAAAATTGAATCTTTTTATAAAAGATAAAGAAGCATGTAACACCGGAATCTCAACTGTTTTTTTAATCTGTGTAAAAATTGAATTTATAAATTTGGTCATTTTATGCGTGAGAATAAATTCGGTACCATCTACGTTCCAAATATTTTTAAAACCTATTTCTTATAAGCATGATAGCTAAAGATTATAATATTATTTGAGGATTTTATTGATTAATATATTTTATAAAAGATTTCGAATTCATTAACATTTAATGAATTCGAAACCATTTATCTAATTTAAACAATTTTTCACACTGACTCTTGATTTAAAATTCACCAATCTTGATTTAAAATTCAACCTTGAGGAATAAAATGCAATATAAATGATGAGAAATGAATCCAAACTCCAGAAACAGAGATAACAAATATTCCTCTTTATAGAAGGAAAAAAAAAAAAAAATTGTTCTCATTCCTGTCTTTACCGACACTAATCCCCATATTTTTTTTTTATTTCTTTGCACTAAAAGTTCCATATGTGATTTTAATTTTTGTCCTTATTTCTCTACCATATGATTGCTTTTCTATAAAGCAAGCGGATGTATTTTAAAACCAACTCCTCCCTTATTGATTTATCTTATACGAAGTATACACAAAGAAAAAATATTATAGTTATTAACAAAAAAAAGCGACTTTGAGTTTTGTGACGTCTCAAATCTCCATGAATCCGAAGAATGCATTTTCTAAACGATGCCCCTCCGTTTGGTAATTTCGGTGACTCAAGGATTCAGCGATCTTATTGCAGATCAAAGTTCAGAGCCAATCTGAGGGCAGGAAGGCCATACAACTGCACGCTCGGGTTTTCTTCCGCCATATCACGAAGTACAAAATGCGCCATAATGCATTAGAATACGAGAAAAGTGAGGGGAAAGTATTTGTGCTGGCGATCACTTTTTAGTGCACTATAATCGACACTAAATGAAAGTATCATCGCTGAGATGGGAAATTAGCTCTAAAAGGTCAGAGCGAATAAGAAATTTATACAAGAAATGTTTACCTTTTCGCATCTGCCGTCGAATCAGGTCGAATGGAAGTATTAAGCAGCTTTATTAAAGTACTTTACGCTCCAGTGTTCCGTCGATGTCATTCCCCATAAGGCGATTAATAATACTTCTTTCGCAAAGAAAATCGAAAAATATTACGGAATTAAAAAAATTGTTAATGTATGCGAACAGTATAAATCAAAAGCGAGAAAGAATTTTAAGTATAAATAATTCGTAAGCGAGACTAATGCCGTTTGCACAGGGCGGATGCAGAGGAAACTGGAATTATTTGACGAGGGGAAAAAATTATTCTCAATACACTTTAGAATTTCAGCCACTAGATGGCTCTGTAGCCAGCTAAGGAGCGTTATGATTTATAGTGCGAGATGTTGGTCCGTATAACTTCAAACGAATGTTGAAATGTGTATCATCCTGAAGTACAACTGTTAGACATGCCATTCTTTTTTTTTTTTTTTTTTCATGGTCCACAACAGCATTTCTATCGGTCATACTCAGTCATACAAATATTGGAAATGTTACATCAAATGTTGCTTACAGTAGTGATAAAGTGGGACTCCTAAACACAGGGCTAGTCATTAGCCGACTGGACCGACTACATCCAATAGGGCTTTGAGCGGAAGGGGGCATGCGCCAGAGTGCGTGTATTCAAAAATGTACTCAGATTTATGCAAAACTAAATAAAGAATCCTTTATTTTTAGATAATTTGGAATTGTTTCATGTCTTTAGAAATGTTTACAAAACCTCTAGAGGTAAGCAATTTATTTTTTCTCTTATCCGAGGTATAGAGAAGATTTACAATCGCCAAAAGAAATTCAAACTCAAGACTTTGATGAATCTCAAAGTTTCAGACTTCTCTGAGTACTTCCTGAAAAATGCATTTTCAGCCTTATGTCCGTTCACCCGTTCATGATAATTCAAAAACGCTTTCAGCGAAGCGAATGAAATTCGATATATGGACTTCAGAACCAAATTTGGAGATTTGTTTCAAAATTTTGAAAGAAATTTATTCACATGACGTCTATCTGCCTGATCAATTCGATAGCTACAAAACGCAAACAGCTAGGCAGATAAAGAGTGCCTAGGTTTGCATTCCAAATTTTGAACCAAATCAGTTATAGGATTGACCGTCTATGGGTCTGTACTTTCTCAAACACATAAATGTCACTGCTCAAAAATGCAATTACAAACCAATGTATGTATCTACCAATGTATCTTGTGACTACGACTGTATTTCTGTGTGCAATTTTGGTTCTAACAAATAGCCAAAAAAGCATCCAAAATACATATTCCCATGAAAGATTCTGTAAAAATGGTTGATTCACACCAAGGATCTATATATCGCAATTATTGCTCGTTAATGACAAACAAGGCATTTAAGACCTTACCTAAGTGCCACAATTTTAAGTAGGCTAAAAGAAATATGAGCTTTATTGGAGACCAATCGGAAAAGTTTCCGGGAGCCCAGCCACTCAGTTTCAGGAAAGTGAAAAATCAAATAGCACCCTTTAGTCACCTCTTGCAAGGGACCTTCTGCAGAGGGACTGTTTTCTGCCCACCTGGTCATGGGTTTCAGCAATCGCAATAAATCCGACCCCTCCGCTTAGCGTGGAAAAGGCTATTTGTTTATAATATAAAATGTATAAGTATTTGTTTGTGAAAAGATAATTTTAAGTATTAATAATTCGCAAGCGAGACTAATGCCGTTTGCGCAGGAAAGGATGGAAATGAAAGAGATGTCTGTATTTGAAGAGAACAGAATTTTTAGGCAGTTTAGAATTCAAATCACTTCATGACTCTACCACTAAGGAGTGGTATGTTTTAAAGGTGATAAATTAATATCTATTAAGAGATAATATTTTGATATTTATTGTAGGTAAAGGTTTGGTTACTGGGTTTATCGAATGCAAAAGTATCAAGTTCAATCGTATGCCAGAATTCATCAGTTCCTGATATTGCATATCCGAGGGCAATCGCTAGAATTTATACCAACCGAGTGGCCAGTTTTATTCCAAGAAAATAATCGATTATCGTCAATATCAAGTATAATCGAGTATCAGTATCAACCAAACCTATTCATGAGGCAGAATATTAGCTATCCTTAGTAAGAATGTACTGTAGTGACATCTCAAGAGTCCACAGCTGTACCTACGGGCACAAGAAAAGGATCAAAAGCTTTAGAGTTGCGAAAGATTTGTAGAGGGTCGAATTCATTATACAGACAAGACCAGCAAATCTGAGACAGCTTATTTTGTTCACAATCGATACAAATATAGATAGATATGAATAATTTTAAATAGTGGTGGTAAACAATATAATGCTAGTTTGTCTTTGATGTGATAGGAATGTTGCATAGAAATAGTGGTAGAAATGCTGTAAAGCCACAGATTTTCTTGATGCAATACTCAATATATTCTAGAAACTCTGTTCCGTCGCACAGAAGGAATGTTTAAAGGTTTGAAAGCGAAAATGATTGCAGAGAAGCTAATGAAGAGAAGTTGAATCATGTGATAAAAGATACTTTATACATTTGCATAGGAGAAAAATCATATTATTTTATGCAGCTTTAAAACTTTTTAGCCAAATTATCCGGTTGAAAAATTCAGAATAAACCTATGTTAAATAGGTTTAACTATCACTAAATATTTTCTACTTATCTGTTATTTTAAGTTTGAGTAATATTACCCTAAACCCTTTCAACGATCTTTTTCATGTGATGAAAATTTTTTGATGAACTTAAAGTCAAACTTTTCATTGGGAAGTAACTTCTCAAAGAAAACCTTAATTGACAATTCGTATTGAATTATTTTTTAAAAAAGGAAATGGATAAAATTGTTGGTAGAGGCCACGCGTATGCACAAAAAAATCATTGAAAAGTTTTTAAGTGATGGATTGATTGAAAATAAAAGTGGAAGAAGAAGGAAAGGTATTCTAAATGATGTCGCAAAAATGAAAATTTTGAAAGAAATTAAGATTTATACTTAAGTAAGAGCACTCAAACTTGCTGCTAAAATTTCCCAAATCATTGGCAGAAGTATAAGTGCTGAAACTGTGCAAATGTAATTAGATCAGCAGGATTGGATTTAATTGGAATTGAAATTTGGTGTTTTATGGCACAAAAGCCGGTGTCGGCTATGCTGCGCCAAACACAAGATTAAAATATGGAACAATTTAAAAAAAGACTATAATAAGTAATGAAAATTACTATTAATCGAAAGTTTTAAATAATGTTGTAGCTTTTCTTTAAAAAATCAAATGAAGCCATACTGTTACAAAGCGTTAAAAACTGTGAGAATCTCAAAAAACAGTAAAAACATGGGTTAAAACCTAAATTAGAGGTAAGATACCTATATTTCGTAGGAAAAGAAACAAATTTGGGTGGGGTCTTTCACCCACTAAGTCTTTCAAGTCTAAAACGGTTGTTTTAAAATAGTGTAAACGTGAAGAGTTAAAATCAGGGCATTTTGTTAAAACATGGTCCATAGTTTTACTTTCGTTGCACGTTGAACACATTAGTGCAGAATCCTTAGAGAGCAAGTGTTTATGGGTATAATGGGTGTGTCCTATTCGAAGACGCGTCAATTTAACATCGAATCCGATTAGGAAGAATGGGCCACAATGCAATAATAGGCTTAATACAATGCAGCTTGTTATTAATTTGCAAATCCCATCTTTCCTGCCATTTTACACGGATATATTTCTTCACGGAATTGCGTATGCCTGCTAGAGGGACTGAATGGTCCAAAGCAACAGAAGCTGTTCGAACTGCAGTATCTGCCTTCTCATTGCCTAGAATACTGACATGGCTGCGAGTCCAACAGAAGGGAATATTATAGTCTCTATCAATGAGGAGATTGTATCGATGATATTGAATAAAATTGGATCAGTGGCATTTTCAATATTTTCTAGTTGCTGTAATACACTTATACTATCGCTATAAATACAAATTTTTTTTATATTGACTACAAGATATACGTTGCAGAGCATGGAGGGTTGCCATTGCTTCTGCACTACAAATTGAACACAAGGGAGAAAGTTTGCGACTATAACTGACATCATCAATAAAGACTTCAAAACCCACATGTTCATCTGCTTTTGAACCATCTGTAAAAACAGCTCTATAGTCAGAATATTGAGAACGGTGATAATAAAAGATTTGTTGTAGAACAACTGGATGAGTGGTATTCTTATTGAAACAATCAAATGGATTCAATCAAATGGTCGGACAGAGGGTACATTCGAAGGTGATGAATGGAGTCCTGCTGGATTTGTAAACTATTAAAACACGTATCTAGCAACATTTTTTTGGTGCGATCGAGGAAGGGACGCATTCCAGAAGAACGGGCATTATAAAGTCTGTCGAGAGACTGGTTTACAAACTGAGATCTCAAAGGATGGTTGGGTATTGACAATATTTTCAAGTAGTAACTAATTGATAATTTCTGCCGCCTGAGAAGGAGAGGAGTTTGATGACACTCCACATAAAGGCTATCAACAGGAGATGTGCGGAAGGCACCCGAACAAATTCTTAAGGCGGAATGATGGATAGGGTCGAGTTTTTTCAGATTAGAAACACATGCAGAACCATACACAGTACAACCATAACCAATACGAGAAAGAATTACAAATTAATAAACTTTAAGGAGAGAAGTACGGTCTGCTCCCCATGAGGTGTTAGATAATACTTTTAGTATGTTTAATAATTTTTCACACCACTTACGCAAACACAAAATGTGCGAAAGGAAGGTCAGCCTACGATCAAAAATTCTGCCAAGAAATCGTACTTCATTCATAACTGGTATGGAATGATTGCGAATGCGAAGATCAGGGTCTGGATGCAAGCCTCTTCTCCTACAAAAATGTACAACATAACTTTTGGTAGGTGATATGGTATGGCCATTCTTTTCACACCATGCAAGAGTGCTATTAATAGCGATTTGAAGTTGCCTTTCGATTAATTGTATAGATGATCCCCGGCAAGAGATTTGCAGGTCATCCACATAGAGAATACCTTTGACAGAATGAAGCAATTCTAAAAGTATATTAGATATATGGAGAATAAACAATGTTACACTCAAAACACTGCCTTGGGGAACCCTCCTCTGATTGGATAAAAGAATCGGACAATGTACATTCGATGCGAACTTTAAAATTACGAAAAGATAAAAAAAATTTGTATAAAAATAGGCAAGTTACCACTAAAACCAAAACTCTTCAATATTTGCAAAATGTCATGACGCCATGTTCGGTCATAGGCTTTCTCAATATCAAAGAAAACCGAGACCAAATGGTTTCTTTTAAGGAAGGCATAGCGAATTTGCGTCTCCAGATAAACAGCATTATCAACAGTCGAGCGTTTCTTACGAAATACACATTGATGAGGTGGAAGCAAATTTTGTGTCTCTAGGATATAAATCAATCTTGCATTCAACATCCGTTCCATGGATTTGGATAAACAGCTGGTAAGTGCAATGGGACGGTAATTCATAGATAGGGTTTGTACTCTCCTTTCCGGGTTTTAGAATAGGGATTACAATAGCTTCTCTCCATTGCGTAGGGTACGATTCCAATACGATTGAAGTAGGGTAGGGTACGATTTCCAATACTTTCCAAATACGATTGAATAAACGAAAGACATTATAGAGCGAATCTTCATTTAAATGACGAAGCATATGATATGAAATACCGTCTGGCCCAGGTAAAGTATTTCGACACTGAGATAAAGCTTTCTTCAATTCAAACATTTGAAAGTCGTAGTTATATAAAAAATGTCTCTTAGTATTAAAATTTATATGTGTTTTTTCAGCATTTTTCTTAATTACTTGGAAGATAGTGGAATAGGAGCTCACACCAGATGCCTTGGCAAATGACTGTCCAATAACACGATCTATATCTTCTGGTGACGAAAAAACGTCTGTCCCAATCAATATGGGAAAAGTGACATCTCTATAGATACCATTGATTGCTTTAATTTTCCTCCATAGTTGTTTACTTGATGTTAAAGAGGTGATTGAAGAGACATAGCGTATGAAAAATTCTCTTTGACTCTGCCGCACTCGACGTGCAAATGCCCGGGCCTTTTTAAAGGCGATGAGGTTTGACGTTGTAGGATAACGGCGGAATATGTTCCAAAATTTTTTCTGTTTCTTGTACGCCTCTCGGCATGCATTATTCCACCATGGTTTTCAAAAACGATGAGGTTGTGAAGAACGTTTCGAAATCGAAGAATCAGCAGCCTCGATTATAGTTTTCGTGATGTCTTTTACGGCATCGTTAATATTTGCAGTCTGTACCACTGCATTAGTAATCACTGCCAAATGAGTGAAGTTGTTCCAGTCCGCTCATTGGTATATGAAACTATGTGGTCGTTCAGTCACACAAATATTATCAGCGTAGGAGAGACGCAATGGATAGTGATCGCTACCATATAGGTCACTTACAATACTAAAATCTAACAGCGTAAACAGAGAAGGAGAACAAATTGCCAAATCTAATGAATGAAATGTCCATGTTGGTTCGTAAAAATAAGTTTTCTCATCTTTATTAAAGAGACGGAGACAATAATCTGAAATCAATTTTTCAATCTGTCGTCCTCGAAGATTGGTATCATTACTACCCCACAATATGCTATGTCCAATGAAATCTCCGACCAACACAAAGGGCTCTGGCAGCTGATCTACTAATAAATTAAGATCATGCTGATTAATTTTATCACGTGGTGGAATGTATATATTGCAAATGGTAACTAAAGATTTAAAATGTACTTGTATAGCAACAGCTTGCAATGACGTGTGCAGCATTACTCGGATAAAGATTTGATGTTAAGATGCAAACTCCCCCAGAGGAGACAATTCCTGTATCTACATCTTTTCGAGTAGAATTATAGCCACGTAGTTTAATCGAAACTGTTTCCTTCAAAAAGGTTTCCTGAAGGCAAATGCAAATAGGCTGGTATATATTAATCATTGACTTGATATCCTCAATTTTAGACCGGTAACGGCGGCAGTTCCAAAAAATGCAAAGAGACATTAAAAAGAAGAAAAAAAAAAGGAAAAAGGATTTTACTTCGGTTTCTTAAAGAACTTTGTTTTATAAGACTTCGGTGAAAGTTTTTTCGAGTCCGAGCTTTCTCGGTCTTGATCCATGTCACTTAAAGTGTCATCAGATGGATGAATTGTAAGACCGGTGAATTTTTCTTTACCGTCAGTTTTATTTATTTCTTTATTTTTTATTAACAACAGATTTTAGATTCGTCTTATCTTTTTGTGGGTTTTTCTTTCTTTTCTGTTTTCTAGAGGAAGTGGAAGATGCTTCTTCCCATGACTTTTTGATTTCCAAAAGCGCTAACCATTCGCTCATCTTAACAGTAATTGTTTTCTCTTTTTCTTCAGAGGGATAAATAGTAGAAGTGGGAGTTTCAGGAAGTTTATTTACTGTTGAAATTGGTTGCTGAAAACTACTTACGGTTGGAGTTTTTATAGCTGAAGAAAACAATGGAAACTTTGATGCAGGATTCTGGGTAGGATAATTTTTGATGAACTCGGATCGATTGAATTTATTTTTCTATTGTTCATTTGGAGCAATTGTTTGAGTATGCTGAGTGATTACCTTTGCAGTTAAAACACAATTCGGAATTCGTACATGACGCATCCTCGTGACCAGGTTCTGAGCAATGGTTCACAGTAGTGGATCGACAGCTAGTTTTCCAATGCCCGAACCTCTGGCATTTAAAGCAACGTAGCGGATTTGGGACATATGGACGGACTTTACAATTTAGATATTCCGCTTTGATAGAAGTTGGAAGATTAGTCGTAGGAATGTCAGAATTATATGTTTGGTTTCAAAAATTTCAGTGCCTTTTTTAATTTTTATGCGTCTAACGTGTTGTACTCGTTTAGATAAACCCTGGAGGATTTCAGAATCAGAAGTGCCTAACAACTCAGTTTCTGATATAACTCCTCTAGAAGTATTCAACGCATTATGTGGTGTAACATTAATTGGATGATCTAGAAAGGTTTTAGCCAAAAGGAAAGATTTCATTTGCAGAGATGAGACGGTTTCAATTAATTGGTCATCAAATCGCAACCTTTTCACAGATTTCGGTTCGCCATCTATGCTTTTGATAGTTTTCTCAATAGAAAATGGTGATTTGTTTTGTAATTTGTTTTCTAAAGAAATGGTTAAAAAACGTGTGTAAGAAGCCAGTTCGTCAACGGTAAATGTCGGTGAATCGTGATGAGAAGAGCCCATATGATATTAGAAAAGATTCAGGCCCAACAGCACCGCCCACCACGGAGACCAACAAGGTGTAATGATTCAGCTTCTTCCCTGCTTGATCTTGGTGACGTTTCTTTTTCCCACGCTCCATAATTAGCATCCAGACAGCAGTATCAGCAATGGCGACGCCCTACCGCAGTGTAAGTGCTTCCAGAGTGCCAGGTGGTCAACCCCTTTAAAGTAAGGACATCTGGGCAATTAGTGTGAGTCCAGATAAGGGACTACACAGGCAGAAAACGGGTATATGAAACAGATGTAAACCTGCATTCTTTACATTGTAGAGGGTGACTCTTCAACGGATTCCCACGGTCGACGGTAGACCAGTGAAGTTGTTGTTGAACGATTATTGGATAACCGGGAGCTAAATGGTCCGATGTGAATGACGGTGGGGACAGAAGAAAAGTGCGAGGAGGTTGGGAGAGAGGAGAATCGTGGAGAAGGAGGAAGATAGCGGTGAGAGCGGAGTGTCCGACGAGAATTCCACATGAGAAGATTCGGTGAATCCTTGGAGCTACGCCTGTGTTTGCGAGAACGCTAAGAGTCTGTTAGCTGTTTCCTTGGGAGGTTTCTCTGAAAGTATTCGAGGAACTCTCCTTGTTGTGTCGAATAGAATACTAATAACTCATTTAACCTAGATGATGAACTGTAATTTTGTGTAAATAAAGCTGTAAATAAAGAATTTCATGGTAACACTACCCTTTATTGGATCGGACTGGTTCGAGACTTTACAAAGGGATGGCAGCCACCGTCTCTAGAAGTTTCCAGCCTCAGTGCTTCCCATGGCGCTAGCCGGAACCTATACGCTGGGAGTCACCCCCGGGGACAGTGACCCCCCTTAACGCGAAGCCCAAGGAGTGACCCTTTCTCTTGATCCCCTTGAGCAGCCCAATCAAGTGCCTAGGATACCGGCTGATTGATACGCCAGAGACCGAAATGTACCACCCGTCCTATGGGTCGCCGGCCAACATGTGGGGTTTTGGCTATCCATGAGAAGCGAGAAGCAATGAAATGGCAACAGCTTCCCATGGAGAGCTCCCTCGCTTACCGTCGAGGGAAAGAAACACAACAAAAGGTACAATTAATTAAAGCATGCAAACCAAATCTTAATGAGGAAAAGGAGAAAAACGGCCACCCAAAATGCAAAATGATCCCAAAAATATGTAAATTTAGAAAAGTTGGAAAAACTAATTTAAAACTAGGAAATGCAAAAAATTATCTGTAGTCTGGACCTGAGGAAATTGAAAGTAAAACGGAAAAGATTGCTAAGGTATCCTGGGGTCGCGACGCCCGTATCTACTAAAGACAGTAACCCTTTGAGTTAGGAAAAGATCCCTGGGCTTGGGGTTGGAACACCCGTACTCACCCTAAAGAAGGTGAGCCCCTGAGGGGTAGATCAGCAGGATAAAAAAAATCGAATTAAACAGTTCATCAGCTTGAAAAATCAGAAAAGGCGTTTGGAGTTTGCAAACTCATCAGTAGAAAACCAATAACATTTGGAAGAAA
>JAPMOR010101739.1:190683-207693 GCA_026543865.1 Argiope aurantia | reverse complement strand
GTTTCTAACGAAATCTCTTTGGATTTGCAACATCTTATTTGCAACAAAGTTTCCCTAATGAAAACTTGCGTTAAAAATATGGTATCCATATTTATCTAAGAATATGGATACCACGTTTCTAACGTAATCTCTTTGGATTTACAACATCTTATTTGCAGCAAAGTTTTCCTAATGAAAACTTGCGTTAAAAAATGTGGTATCCATATTTATATAAGAATATGGATACCACGTTTCTAACGAAATCTCTTTGGTTTTTGCAACATCTTATTCGCAAAAAAAGTTTTTCAAACAAAAATTTGCGTTAAAAAGTATGGTATCCATATTTATATAAGTAAAAAAAGGAATACTAGAGTTACTTCATAAATGACCTATTAGGGAGTCGCGTAATTCAGAACACTAGCCTTATTGTCTCCTATGTATAACATCCTTATGCAAGGTTTCTTAAAGAATAGAAAAAGATTTCAGCAATTCCAGTCATAAGTCAAAACCTTTATAGCGCGTGCGAACACATGTTGGCGCTGTTTAAACTGTTTCAAGCATGGGAACAAAAGGATGAAAACAACCCATTTGAACGCCAGCCAAACAGCAAAAATAAAAGAAAGTGCCTCTTTTCCCAATTTTTGACTGAATTCGCTCTGGAGTGCTGCTTAAAAGCAGAATATGTTGAACTGCATCTTCGAGTCGTGAAGAAAGGGAAAAAAATCGTTATAAATAAATGAAAAGTCCACAGCAGTGAAGACTGTTGGGTTAATCAGCCCCACTTATAATTTTTTTTAATATTATTATTTTTACGCTAAGCCATATAGCGAGTGAGTGTCTTGTGAAGGGGTAAGTTTGTTTGGGCAAGAAGTGGAGAGTTTTATAGGATTTTCTTGTGTTTTTATTCTTTTTGATCTACAAAAAGTGCGTAAAAGCTCTTTTAAAGCCATCTTCAAAAGGTTGAGGACCTTGTTTTTGATTTCACAGAAAACTACGAAAAGAGAAAGCCTAAGGATGTGGTTAACCGTGAAA
Source organism: Argiope aurantia (assembly GCA_026543865.1). NCBI lineage: Eukaryota > Metazoa > Arthropoda > Arachnida > Araneae > Araneidae > Argiope > Argiope aurantia. Next base: position 206,682 of record JAPMOR010101739.1, on the reverse strand, counting down.
ATGATTTGCAGGGGAAGTTGACATCAGGACGACTGTGCTTCAGTTTATGTTTGCATATTTCTGGCAATCGAATGCTTTTCTGGGTTCAATGAATTCTGTGTGTGCAGATCATCTGTCACTGTCTGTTGTCCATCCAGTAACTGTCAATTCAATTCTAGAAAAGTTTTTCAATCCAGTAGATGGATGACTGGAAATGGGATTCGTTAAATAAAATTTTCTTCAGAATCAGCTTGTCTAGGAATTTTATTATTGTTTCTGGATTCTAAGTGCGAAGGACACGATTTCTTTTCTGTATTATACTTTGGAAGACATCTTATGCCCGCCTAATGTTGAAATACTAAGTTTAAAATAAAAAAAAAGTCAAATAAAACTGTTCTTAAATCGAATGATATATTTCCTTGGAAATGTGGTTATTCCGTTTTAAAATTTCTTCGGCTTATTGACCCTTTGACTACACATTTATTTGAAAGCGTTATTTATATTTGAAGCACATTTAATTTTTTGAACATGAAAAGACAACAGATTTTATGTAAGAATTAATATATTTTATATTATTCAGAATACTTACTGCCGCATGATATTGAAATAATTTAAACTAATTAGCATAAAAAATTGAAACATAAATTCAAACAATTACAGGACGTTCCGAAACGTCAAATGTATCCGAAGGGTTAAAGTTTTATCACAACAAAAATTTCATAAATAATGATTTGGTTGTTTTTTTTAATATCTTTCTGTTATCGATAAACTTAATTGTGGTCAGATGTTAGAGATTTTATGAAAGTATTCACTTCTAATATATCGGTAAAAAAATCTCTAAAGGTAAAGATTATCAAAATTAATAATATTTATATAACTTTGAAGTATTTTTGCCTTTTTGTTAAATTTACATCAATGTGAAATAACTATGTAAAAATATTGTTTTTTGAATTTCAGAGGTATGAATCAAACGCACAAAAAAGTAGAATTCATATAAGTATGAAACAACAAATAATATCATTTTAAGAAAATAATAAAAGGACAAATTCAATTATTTAACCTCAATAAATAAAGCCGATGCGCTGTTAAACTTCATGTACCTTCCATCTTCGGAAAAAGAAAAAAAATTACATGAAAATATTCTTCGACCATTTTTAAGCTAAACGAAGCAATGCAACTATGGAAGGCATTTTTAATGGTAAAAAATCGTTTACATAAATGATCAAAATTTTAAATGATTGCAATATTCGTCACAATACCCAATGTATCTTAAAATGTTTGCATGGAAATAAATTAAATATTAAGCCCCTTTTTTAGAACAAGAAAAAAAAAACGCTTTATAAAACAAAAATTATATAAATATTTACTTTCGTAAAATGCTATTTTATTTCGTGGAATACACATTGTTTCAGTATTTTCATATTTAATGCTTGAATATATCATTTGAACGAAGGCTGAGTTTAAGGTTCTTTTCGATGCATTATTTTAAAATAACAGATCACAAAATAACGAAATCTTATTTGTCTATTGCATTCTCAAAGCATTTGCGTATATGATAAAAAAAATTACAAAAATGAATTATTCAAGAAATTTGCATTATTTATTATTTGCTGGAAAAAGGTATTTAAATATTTCTTTTCAAATCTGAAATGCCATACATCTTTCTGTGGCGAGAATATAAATAAATATTTGTTCGGTCTGTGATCTTTAACTCGAATTCTGTTTTCTTTTTTAATGATAGTGTGAAAATAAAAAAAAATGCTGAAATATCGTCTGTTAAAATGCATTGTTTATTATTCCAATCTGTAGGTATTTCATAATAATAAACAATTTTAGAAAATGAATTAACTTTGATTTAACAATATGAGTTTCAAAAAAAAATAATGAATTCATCTTACAAAAAGAAGTTTTGTTTAACTATCATTTTCAAATTTTAGTTCATTCAAGTCCGATTTCTTTATATAATTTCGAAGTATTTTAATTTCAGAAAACTAATATAGAGTATATATTGGTCGTCAAATGTTCAAAAAATTTATCTTAAAAATTGTATTTATGAAATTCTTTTAGTTTAAGTCTTATGTATTGAAAAAGAAATTAACAGATTCAAATTTTAAACAAATTTTTTAATTGTATTTTTACTATTCGTCGAACTTATTTCAACAAATTTAAATGTTTTTAAAAGTAAGAAAATTTCTTTGCATATTTCACGATATATTTTATATTAGATACTGAAGTATTAAGAATATTTGAGTATCGAGGTCAAACGTATGTAATCCAATTACATTTCATGAATTTTATTTGTCATAAGCAGTATTTCAAATGGTTCGGTATTGAATTTTTTAAGATTGTAAAAGAAGACGAGTTACCAAAAAAGGGAAAGAATTTTAGCTATTTGCCACATTTTATTCAAGGATTTTGATAAAATTGATCCATTTTTCAATGATTTCACTGAATTTTCATCGAAATTATTGCATGCCAAATTGAATTTAATACATTATGAATTTAATTTTTCGTAAAATAAAGATGACCTAATAATAATAATAGTTACGCTCTAATAAAAACACTACATTCACGGGCAGGCAAACCAGGAAATTTTTAACTTCAAATTCGGGAATGAATTTTAAAATAAAAGTAACTTGAAAGGAAAGAGCGAAAAAAAATAATATTATCCAATTATATTGTATGTATACAAGATTTTATCTGCATTTGACACCAAATCCATTTTTAATTAATCTATTTATAATATTATATTTCTTATTACATTGAATATTCAGTATAACAAACAAGATGCATGAATAATATTCGGCCATTTTATTTTATTCGAATAAAAATAAAAATATTTCATTTTTGTTTTATGGTTTCAATCATAAGATAATCGTGGAATTTTTTACCACTGCATTTATAACGATTTTTTAAAAAACGATAACGCTTATAAATTATAGACTGGATGTCGATAGATTGTGAACTGCGTAATGCATGAAACAAATATTACTCATAACCAGGGCAGGCCGTTGGACCTAGAATTACCAAATTTGACACGTAGTTATTTCTGTAGTATTAGGCATAAAAATTAATGCTTTTGGATAACAAAAGGCTTTCATAAACTAGGCATTTTTCCTAATTAAAAATTTAATAACATTTCAAGTTTTTCTGCGTTAACTTCATTATCGCACAAAAACCATCTTTACAGTACAACAAACCAGAAAGTGAATACCACGAGGCTCAAGTATTTATTTTCAGAATCCCATATATGTGATTAATGTGCCTCGTAGTGTAGTAAAGAAAACGGTTACCCTGTATATTAATAGCATGGTTTTGGCGAACAATACTTAAAAAATATCGATCTTTGGCGTGTAACTGTCGTGCGATGTTTGACAATTAATCACTCACTTGCAGCTAATTCACAAGTAAAAGAAAATCAAATATTTATTTTGAACACTTTTTTCCTAAGAAAATGAAACCAAAAAAGTTGACACTGGACTAACATTTTAGTCGCAAAATCGTCCACCAAATCTCATATATCTAAGTTATTGTGTTTTTGAGCTATCGCGTTTACATACTTATGACAGTACAGACCGACAGACAGTCTCTAGGCGGATTTAGTTAAAAAATTTGATATATTTGAACATTTGATTTGAAATTAGATGTCTATAATTTAGATATTAAATCTGTATGTTAAGTTTTAAGCATCTAACTTGCTTCTTTTTATATTTACTATGAATGGATTGCAATCGAAATTTTGGAGGAAGAAAATTCTGCAAATTTGGTTTTCCGACCAAAAAATTTCAGAATTATCATGCTCACATGAAGACAGACAGACAAGCGACAATGTGTTTGTCGAATTCAGAGGAGTATGAAACGCGCAAATTCATTAAAATCTCGCGTTCGAATTTTTTGACGATTACAATATTTTCTCTTGATATATTTCGTGTACGAGTAAATGAAAACACATAAACAGTGACACTGCATAGAAATATGATACTCCAGTTGTATCTTTTAATATGATAATACTGATTTACTCTCTGTTCATTGCGTGATACATTGCTTTACACTGAATTCTACGTTGCGTTGGAAATTCTGCAATTTTATGCTCTTATTTTTTGGATAATAGTAACTCACTAAGGAACGAGATTAATCGCAGATTTAACGTTTTTCTTCGGGAAATAAGGAACAGATTATCTCTAAATCACTCATTTTAGACCACTTTAATTTTAAATCTATTAGAGTTTTATTGACAGTAAAAATTATTTCCTTGCAATTTTTTCTTAAAATTTTTACATTTAAAAAAATTATTATGTAACAGCTGTCACAGATTTTTCATTATTGATGATGATTCCTCCTTTATCGAACTACTTGGAATGTCTTTAACTCGAAAAAGACTTTTTTTGGAATCATGCTATGAATTTTCGTATTTGTTTAGACTTTCAAATTTGACTTTATCGTTTTAAACTGCCTTTTTTACTTTCCCTGATACGAATCTCCTTATTTTAAACTTCCCTGAGTTCAAGAAACACATTTTTGGCATTATGTCTGTCTGAGAACAAGGCAACTCAAACACGCTTTGAGCTGGATCTATGAAATTTAGTATAAGATTTTTACCTCACAGTTGAAGATTTCTTTCAAATTTTGAACTAAATCCATTCAGAAGAAATCTTCCTCTTCAGTTGTTCAAATATAAGTTAGCACGACTACTATAAAATAAAGAGTGGTAAACGGATAAAATGTATATCTCGCATGCAAAATGCAGATACCTATCAATTTTTGAACGAAGTGCATCATTTGGTTGACAGTCTGTCGGTCTGTACTTCCGGAAACATGTAAATGCGAAACTCAAAAACTCAAAGACTTAAATAATGTATGAAGTTTAGTATGTGATTTTGTGATTACAATTGGAGTTGTGCGTCAAATTTCGGTTTCAATCGGCGGGGAAAATGGCGTTCAAAATAAACATGCGATACTTTGGTGCTTGTGTATTACCGAAATCCCTGCGATGAATCGCCAATGACATGCCATTGGGATCTTTCGTAAGCACTGTTCGCCAATAGTTCAATCAATAATACACAATCACATTTATTAGAGATTATGCAAGAAAGTTTATGAGAGACCAATCCCGTTGGTTTAAAATTTTTTTACACTTCTCCTTATGTCTAGATTTAAAAAAAATGAAAGAAAGGCGATAATATTTTGTCTTTGTGCGTCAACTAGAATAGATGTCTGGCGCATCCATTACTTTTCCCCAATCCTGCTTTATGTCTTCTAAATGCAAAAACAATTATAAAAAAAATTGTTGCTCCTGGTTCATTGTTATTGCTGACAATTTGTAGAATGGCACATGCGATTCAACATGAGCGATTAATACATGATATTTAAAAATGCCGCGTCATTTGTGAACTGGTATAAATACCAATTATAGTATTTAAAATCTGATTCTATACATCAATTCTTTTTGATATGCATAAGGATCAAATCAAAAACTATTAACAAGGATCATAATATATGCTAATTTTTTCGTTCTATGAGTTCTTAACTCATGAGGCTCATTTTTAAGAGCGGAATCCATTCATGTAAATGCTGATAAAATATATGTATGAAAAGATAAAATTGTCTCATATTGCAAACAAATTAATGAATTCCTTGAATTACATCCAAAATATTCAAAAGATTAAATTCAAGTACCCTTTAATCAAAAATTTATTCAAGGACTGTTTAACTTTGAATAAATAGGAAAGAATAAAAAAAATATTTGCAAGTACTTTTAAACATGGCACTTTTATTTTTTTTAAAAGTTATATCTTTTAAAAACAAAGCTAATTTGGAACCTTATATTCAATATCGCCATTCATGATTCTTTAATCTCTGACGGAGAACTTGATATATTAAGAGATATCGCGACATAAAAATAGAACAAAACTAAAACCCAGACAGAAATTGCGATTCCATGAATGAAAACCACCCTCAGTCGAAGATTCAGTCTTGATAGTAAGGCCGTTGCCACGAAACGCGATGCAAAGACAATTTCTTTTTCTTAATTCACACGTCCCAATAGCTTACGGGTTAGCAGTGTCTCGACCCGAAAAGTTCTAGTCTAGTAAAAAGGGCGGGAAAAATAATATTCGAAAGCAAAAAGGGCTTAAAAAAGAATGACTGAGATCTATAGCGCGAAAAGAAAAACACTTGTATTTTGCAAACAGGCACATAAATCAATGCACCAAGGTTAAAAAGTCCTCGTTGCATCCTAGGAAAGCTTAATTCTTCGTTTCGCAGACGATACACAAACAGCCCGATGGATTTTACACCTTGCTTCAAGTTTTATTTTGTGTAACTCTTTTGAAAGAATTATTTGACTCAAATTTAAAATAGCCGCTTTGAAAGTAAGGTGCAACTTTTCTCTGTAACTCTATTTTTACAGTAGTTAAAGAAGTGATGGAAATCAATTTTTTTAACGTCTTAGTGCAACTTTTTTATTCACTGTTTGTCTTAGAATATTTCTAAGCATTTTTTATATAAATAATCGTAAATTTTCTGTCAAACTAATTTTGTAAAGCTCAAAAATTATGTTCTATAATTTAAATGTATTTCTTGCATAAATAGAATAATTTGCGAATTATTTTTTTGAAAATATGTTTAAAGAAGTTAATCTTTACTAAATGTAGATCACATTTATCTAGACTGTCACTTTTTTCAAGTTAGAAACTTTATTCGTATTAGATTTTTAATCTAGAAATTAAATAATCTACGACTACTATAACTGACAAAATGTGCTAAGATGCCGCATCAAGTAAAAGCTTATTAGAGAAAACGAGAAAACAGTTTGACAATTTGGACATTTTTAATAAATATTGATAGTGAATCAATTTTGATAAAAAAAATTGTAGAATATTTTAGATAATTTATTTTCAAAACAATTTAATTAAATTTTTATTAAATGCATTTTAAAACACGAAAAAATAGCTTTAAACTTTTTGTTATCTATCCAATTAATGAAATGAGATTGGATCACTCTTTTTCCAAGGCAAATGATCCATTTCTTGTAGTGCAATTAACGCAAAGATGATTTCACATATGTCTCACTAATGAAACTGGTTTATCAGATTAAATCATTCGTTTTCCAGAGTAGATTATCAATTTCTAGAAGTGCAGTACAATGAAAGTGAAAGACATTTACTTTCCCGTATGCGAATAACCAAAAAGAAAGAAAGTATTGCTATCATCAAAACATTCGAATTCAAAATTTTGTCGAATCTTCGCGTTTCAGAGCTCTGTGTGCCCGATAAGCGCATTTTTTAGAACTAAGTCTGTCTGTCTGTTTATTTTCATAACTCAAAAATGCTTTGAGTTAGACGAATAAAATTTGCTATAGGGTCTTGACACATCATTTTCAGATTGTTGCCAAATTTTGAAGGCAATCGGAATGCGAAGTAACATGGTAACTACCAAATGCAAAGAGCTAGATGGATACGATTTGGTATACTAGCTTTTAAAGTGTGTATCTGTATGAAATGCCAACTAAATCCGACAAACGCTTCACTATCTGCTGGTCTGTATTTTTGTATGTCATTAAACGCAGTAACTCAAAAAACGCCACTTAAATCAATAAAACTTGGAATGTTATTTTGGGACAACTGTTTTAGTTCTGTGTAAAAGTTTGGATCCATGGACCGAAAAAAACAAAGACCTAAAATACTTTTTCAGTTTTCTGGTGTTTTTATATGAATTGCTATTTTTAACACACAAGTAGAGCATTCGATACTTGCATTAACTGCTTTGGTTAAACCGGTCGGTTAATCGTTCCGCTCCAAAATATCCTGAGTTAATAAACTCTTTGATAATGCACACAGCTCTCATCAAGGGTGATCCGGAAAAAATAAATACCTATTTTTTGAGCAATCAGATTTGAATCTCAAACACTCAGACCTGCCTTGAGGAAAAGTATGTTTAGGCGTTTTTGCAAAATCCATAATTTTATGTAGAGGTGGAGAAGGAAATAAAATTAGAAATTTTCTGGGCCAATGGTTTTGGGTTTCAGCTGACAGTTTATAAACAAGTATGAGTTTTGGTTATAAATTAAAGCAAAGAATATGTTATAAATATATAAGATATATAAAACTATATAATAGTCAAAGAAAATTTTTCCCTTGTTTCCTCATAAATGACGCAAAAGGACATAACTTAAATTTTTAATGTGTTTGAACAAACACTTAACTTGTCGTATTTTTTTTTGGTTGTTCTATTTCTAATTTATGAGGAATATTGACTATTATAACTATTCTCTGAGCTGTGTCTTTAACTCAGGATAATATTCTAGTTAATTTGAACAGTAGAATTTAGACAACTGTTCATGATTTAATATAAGCAGCTATTATATTTAAACAAAAAGAAATTTTCTAACTTTATCTTTAAACTATTTAAATAAAATTGCGGTAATAACTTGTTACCAAACAAGTTTGTTCTCTGAGTATATGCCAAAGTATTTTATCATATGCTTGGAAAACAGTGTAGGAATTCTCTTAAGTTAAAATATTTAATTCGTGATATTTAAACCACAATACTTGTTCTCCTATTTTAAAAGCGTAATCTTTTCCTTCAAAAATGACTTCATACATCTGGATATTGACATCTTGACGCCATCATTTTTTCTTTTAGGAACCACATGCTTGCTATAGTTGAAATAATGACACCAATCATCATTATATAGTAATTCTCCTACATGCATCTAAGCATTTATAGCCATAGAAATATCATCACCATGTTACACAAATTTAGGTTCTAATGAAGAATTTTCCTCTTATTTAAGGTATTAAGTATCTTACTTAGGAATATTTAATTAGTTTCAACTAGTTGTTTACTTGGATACCCTCAGCAAGTAATAAACTACATACTCTTTTGACGGGTTTACACTCGGCCAGTTATAAGACGGACAGTGGGCAGCGCATGCTTAGAAAGGCTGAAAAATGCTCTTCGGTCCATGGCAAGTAATTGGCCCAACGGGACAACATGCCGGTGTAGTGTATTTATTTATTTATTTGCTTATTTTTTCTTATTGTGCATGCGTTTGTAGAATTCAATAGGTTTATGGCGTGAAGAGAATGGATCATTTATCATACCTTAAATAAGAGGAATTCCGACATTTTTTCTCTTGTTTTTTCTGATGCCAGATTATATTTGTTTTTTCATTAGCCACTTTTTTCTATAGTTTTCCAAATTTAGGTGTGCTGACCTTTTTTTTACCGTGTTTCTTTGTGCAAATATCCATCATTTTGATACGATACACAGCGAAAAAGAAAATTTCAGGGACGCAAAATAGCTATTTATTATCAAGAATGAAATGCCTAAATCTATCTTAGGAAAGTGTGGCAAATAGAAATCAGTCCCTTTCTACGCATGCGATGCCTGCTGACCGTCTTATAACTGGCCTAGTGTAAACCCAGCATGAGTCATTAACTGTACCACATTATCTTAAGTATAGCTGTCGTTATGCTTAAATTTTTTCTCCTTTCTTGCCGAACGAATACCTATAAAGTATCTGGTTTTCTTTGCTGTAACTGTAATAGCTAGCTGTTAATTCTTAGCTCGGATTTATATAAGCTTTCGTTGGATATTAATAGAAATAATTAACATTTGGTGATATCTTTTATTTTGCAAATTTTCAAGTCAAGCTCTACACCACGATTGGGGAAGAATCATCAATATATTATGAGATGAAAAGTGTAAAATTCTTGTCGGTCGACTGATCTTTTTTATTTTTTCGAGGCAATTTAATTTTTTTCAATTCATTACTGATTATGAATGCATTTTTTATTCGTCTATATTCTTTTGGCAACACTCACTTTGTGTTGCATTTATTAATTTATTTTTACTATCTCCTTTTCAAAAAATAGATTAAGTATTGTAATCTTCAAAAAATTCGCAATCGAGATTCGCACGTTTCAAATATTTCTGAGTCCGCGAAACATATTTTGAGCATTATATTTGTTTATTTGTGAACACGATCATTCAAAAATGCATCGAAAGTGACAGCTGAAATTTAGTATTATGGAATTATAATCAAATTTATAGATTTATATCAAATTTTGAAAGAAATCCATTCTCTGGAAGTCTGTCTGTCTAGTTATTCGAATGCAAGTGAACTCAATGGCTTCGAAATTCATAGATTTAGGTAAATAAAATTTCGTAACAGATTTATCAACTCGAATATAGGTACTTATCAAAATTTGTACAAATCTGTCTAAAGGTTGACCGTCTGTCTGTCTGTGCTTTCGCATGGATGAAAACGCAATGACTTAAATCATTAAAATTCTTTATGTTCTGTAATTTCAAATTTTACTATCAATAGGCAAGCCAAAAAGTGTCAGCACTACATATTCTCGCGACAGATTCAATAAAAATGCCAGATTCCCGCCAAAGATGCAACTATCTTTAGCTAATGCAATGCAAGGGGTCTTATACCATTTTATCTGAAGGACCTTTGGACCTCGGGATTGGACCTTTCTATAAGATTATGCGAGAAAGTTTTGATGAGGTCATAATTGCTGGTTCATATTTGAGAATGAAAACTTTGACTCGAATGATACTGGAATGTTTGCAAAAATACTTATTTTAAATGATAATAAACCCATTTTTAACGCTCAGTTTTACAGCAATAAAGCATTTATCAAAACAGAATCTCCCGAAAAAGATTTATAGTATTATTAACGATATTAACAACTTTTAATGAATCAGTGTGCTTATTTATATAGAATCACACACAGAAAAATAAATGTATAGTAAGTAACGATATTATAATAACGATATAACTATAATATAATTATATAATATATAAACGTACACTATTATTAACAACTTTTAATGCATCAGTGTGCTTATTTATATAGAATCACACACAGAAAAATAAATTTATGGTTTTTATGCTTGATAAATATGATAAATTTTAGTTTGACCATCTTTATTTAATTTTATTTTATTTTTTAAGTTTAGAGATCTTAGAACTGGGTTAAAAAATCTTTTGAAATGCTATGAAATTTAAGAAATTTATTGAACTGATTAGATAAATATGAAAATTCTCTTATAGTTAATCATCAGTTATGCATTTCATTTATTGCTATAGATCTGTTATTATGTGCGATTCTAATGTGATTTCTTTTTTGTTTTTTCAGGACGTTTTTGAATGAGTCATCCGAAATCTCATCTCAACTGCTAGCACTTCCACAGAATCTTCCCCCTTCCCTTTCCTCGTCACACTCACGGACAATTAGCTGTGGCATTCTGAAGCAGCAGCATTCTTGCTCCAAGTTTGCAACTGCATTTAAAGGACAGCTGGTACGCTTTTGATGCCTGCAAAAGGCGAATCGAAATGTCCTCGTAGATAAACAGGATATATCTTTGAAACTGCAGGCAGATTGCATGTTTTTGGTTCACTATTCGGAACAGCGTAAAACAAAACTTGTGTTTTGAAATGTTCTTTATACCTGTGATAGAAGTCATTCGATGTCTATGATCGATTGTTGATTAATTTATACTCTTTATGTTCTAAGGATTTGTAAAAAAAAATATTATTTTTGTTACTTATGTTTATTTACTTTTTACTGATTTTTCATACCTAGTGAGTAAAATTCTACTATGGTTTGGAAATCGGTAAGCATGTAATTATTTTTTAATTCATTTGTAAATTTGGAATTTATTTAAATTTTTCTTTTTGTTTTAAGGAAACGTGAAGTACGAATTCATTTCTTGTAAATTTTATTGTATATACATTCATACTCATTGTGTCCCTATGTGCTTTTATTTTTAATGTGGCACATATCTCCTATTCTTGTGCTTAATATTTATTGTCTTTCTAAATGTTAGATATTCTGCGTGTTAGTACAAATTATTATGAATGTTGCCAAATACATATTTGTAGTCTTAAACAAAGTGTAATAATATAATAAGTACAAAAAAAATGTTTGTGTTTTAAGTAAAAATTTGAGCAGAAGTAAAATTTTTTCAAGTTTCCTTACTAAACATCTGTATCTAAATATTGTTATATCCGATTTAATTCGCTGCATTAATGCTTCTACAGGAAGATTTAATTACCACATAGTATGAATTAAATTGTGCTTTATTGAAAATATTGTGTACTTACGAGATTGTATAAATTAGTTGTATTGATGTAACAAGTTATTCTAGTCTTATTTGTACAGAAATATAGATTATAATTAGACTACAAAATTTGATATAAAATATTATCAAAACAAATTACAAATAAGTAATAGATTTTTTAAAAATAAGATAATAGTTTTGAAGCTTTATTTCAAGTTCTATTATCAAAATAAATTTGGAATCCTTTTGCACAAGTGACGTTTATTTTGAAAGAAAAAAGTCTAAAATTAAATTTTAAAAAGTTTTGATTTGTTTTAAAATAAATAATATCTAATTAATTGAATTCAGATGTTGGAATTATTTTTAAAAATTTAATCATCACTCATATTTTACTTACTCAAATAATATTATATGAAAATATAAAATATGTCTAATTAAATTTCTAATAATCGTTTCATGTTGAAAACGATTTTTTATGCTTTCTTATTAAAAATTCTTTCATAGATATTTGCTTAATTGTCAACAAGCAGGCTTTATTGAGAACATTTGAATTCTCTTTAAATAATAGTTTCAAATTTCCTCATTTGAAAAGTCTAAATCCTTCTTAAATTACATTTACTAATAGCAGTTTCAATTTGAAACGCTTTGCTATGAAACTTTTAAAAATGAATTTACATTAACGATATCCTTCATTTCGAAATTCTAAGTCTGTCAAGGTCCTTCAAAATAAAAATAAATAAACTGGCAAAAACGTGTTTTTCTCCCGTTGAGGTTTCTTTCACATTTTAGAAAGTATTCATTCCGAAATAGAGAACGTCATAATAATCCTCGAAAATTTTAAGAGCCTTAATAATGGATATTCTTTTGATAGCTAACGAAAATGCATGTGCAATTTAGACAACTCTTTCTGTCGTCATTGTTCATTAGAGAACTTCAGGCTCCACCCCCAAATGCAATTACAAATCCATTTTGGATAGTCGTCTGAGATCATCATCACTGTATTTGATGTAAACAATAGGAATAAACTTGTACCAATGCCAGCTGTAGCCGGAATACTAACTCCTCTGTGTTTGTCACTCAGTGTTTCTTCACCTGAATAAATAGATGTATGTATAAACTGTTGTGTCTTTGTGCCGTTTTATTTCCCTTCCGTCAATAGCCCGAGTAATTACTGGGATGACAAATTATCCCGCTGATTTGCAACAGAAGGGGACAGTGGACATTAAACAAAATGGAGGAAAGCGGGCAGTTTTATTTTTTATCGTTTCATCGCCAAGTGTTATAAAATGTATTCTGCAGTGAAATAAATATTTGAAGGGTTAAGAGAAAAAAAAGTACATATTAATGACATTTCTTAAAATGACATTGTAATTAGTTTAAATATTTTTGAAATGCTCCAGATGTCTTAACTTTTGAAGAAATTAAATGATATTGATTGTCAAACGTTAAAAGAAAATGAGGTATGCATTTTATGTTTCGAGTTTTTTAGCTCGCTAAAAGACAATTTTAGTTCAGAAAAACATAAAATTCCTATAAAAATTCAGTAAATGTGCATAAAAATATTTCTAAAAAATTAGCATTTAATTGGAATTACAAAATCGTGAGAAGTTTTGTTCCAAATAAATTTATATTGGGTAATAAGAAAAAAATTAATAGAAAAAATTAAAACGACTGGGATGTTTTGAAATTTTTTAATAACGTGTTTTATTTAAATTGTTCTTTTTAAATTGACATATTTCTATTTTAATTCATATGAATAAAACATTTCATAACCCTGACTGAATAATTCCCAAAAGTGTCTAATAGAGTCCACCGTCCCCTCAATGGACAGGAGATTATTTTTGACTTTTTAGAATTAAATGAGTTTTTTATGTAAAAATTTGTTATTAACGATTGATGATTTCTGAAGTAGTAGAAAATTTCAACAATTTCTGTTCGCGTAATCTATTTTTAATTTATTAAATGAAATGTCCAGAATAATTTGAAAAAAATTTACAAAAATTATTTTTTTAAAATTTACTATATAGTATGACTTGCAAAACAAAAAAAAAACTTAATTCATTAAAACTTTGCTTATATTTCAGTATTTGGGACAAAATTTGAAATACTTACAACTTGAAATACAATTATTGAAATGGTTTAAGCTATAACATATCATCAAAACGGGCGCTGAAGGTTATGTGAATATCGTTTGCAAAAAGAAAAAAGTATATATATGCATTATTAAGAATTTTAAAATTAACTCGATAGAATCGCATTTCTAAATAAACTTTTTTAAAAACTCATTATTAATAATTATTTTATATACAAAGAATCACAAAATCTAACAACTGCTTTGTATTTAATCGATATAAAAATTTTTTTTGTTGCATCAAGGAATTTCAGTACATTTTTTCTAGAAAGTTTGCAGATTGTCTCAAATAATTTCAACATCAACTCAATAATGTCTCAATAACAACACAAGAAACATAATATCTTTAATCGTATCATAATATCTTCGTCGTCCGTAGCGCGTTTAAGTGAAACTCCTGCAAGGCGGCAGTAACGCGCTTCAATCATTCTTCTACATTTTAAAACTTTTTAAACGTTTATATCGGTTTGTAAATGTTTACTTGTTTGAGTTTTTATTTTTGTTTGTTTTATTGCAGCGAGGAAACAGAGGAATAACAGAAATTTTTGCAGGCAGGAGAGGACGGCGAATGGGTTAAATCATTTTTAATACCATAACTTTACTCGTGCATATATATGCGTGTATAATTAAAAGTAAAGTTTTATAGTAAATTATACCATAAATAATTTTTTAGGAAAACTACACAAGCATTGTGAGTGGCAAAAGGCTGGTCAAAAGTATATATATTTTACAACCCACTTTGGTCAGATTTTGAACATTTCTTTTAATTAATAGAATTATTCAATGGATCTAACAGTTTATGGATTTTCCCAAAAATAAATGTATAAAAAGTTAAAATATTTTTTCCCCCGGTATTGGTAATTTTTTTTCCTTCGTCAACTGCACTGATATTAAAGAGAATCCTTCTTCCTCAGCTTTCAATAATGGAAGAATATCAAGCGATTAAATATTTGATAAAATAATGATAAACGGTTTGAATTTCAGAGCAACAATGGAATCGATTGTTGGAAATCGGGTAAAAAGTATTTTCAAAAAATTACCGAAATTCAACAAAAATTCGCACTACTATTAAATGGGTATTATAAAAAAAATAATTTTTTAAATTTTAAAATGGTTTTTAATTTACTTTTTTGCGATAATATTTTTGCAAGTCATCAGGAGAAAACGCCAAATTTCCTCTTAAATTTTATTTAATAAAAATTTCAAAAAAAAATAATCTCCAAAGTGCATATTTCCGATCTCCACGGTGTACATGCACCAAATCTGGTAGTAGTAGATAGAGATCACATTTTTTTTTCTCGTTAACATTTAGTAAATAACCAACAAATCAAATACTGACCCTAAAACTTACCACTTTATTACTTTAATATTAAAATGAATCCTGATACATTTCTAACAATTAAAAATATGTGTTTCTAGACTACAATGACTCACGTATAAATTAAATTATAATTGGATGAAAAAAAGTGAAAAACAAAAATTTGGAACTGCAATCTGAGTTTCTTACGTATAATGGTGCAGTTTAGTGAGATAATTTACAGATTTTTCTAACGCGTTCGGTTCTTTTTTCTTTTTTTTTATTGAAATGAATATTTAGTTGTTATTAGCATGAAGAAAGATTAAGTTAGCTATTTTTAAAATATAGAACATTACATAAATAATACAAGTAAAATAATTATTTGAATTATTTAGTGACGCTTTCTTTTACGGTTATAAAATAACTCATTCATTTGATTCAAATGTTACTTATAATCTGATATCTCATAGCATTAAACCTTGGAAAAACCTCGGTGAAAATAGGATAGTGTTAT
>JAPMOR010101739.1:153545-174561 GCA_026543865.1 Argiope aurantia | reverse complement strand
CATTTATGAATCCAAGGGTCAAAGGTTTATTAAAAACATTTTTCAAAGATTTTATTATGATTTGTGTCATTTAATATACAGGAAAGAGTTTTCACATTGTTCATGTAGAAGAAAAATTTCGTTTCCAAATAGTCAAGACAACAATTTTATAATGAACCCAAAATAAGAAAATAGATTAATAATAATAAGTAAATAAATGCAACTTCATTTAAGAACTGTTAGCGCAAAAAATTACAAGTGAAAGAAAACATTGTAATATTCTAATTGGACTCATTTTTTTGGATGATATTGCAACCGACTGTTCCAGAAGCTTTGATTTGTACAATTTTACATATTTTTTACACACTCGCTAAAAACCTTTCTCTAACCCATTGACTCAAATAACGAAGCTAAAGCAGAGCTTCACGTTTTCAACATGACCCTTGTTTTTGAACAGAAGTGACTTTTGGCAATATTTTCATCTGAAAAATACTATTATGTTAATGGGAACAGAAAAAGGAGGATGGAACATTATGTGATGATATATAAAAAGATGCGATGCTAAGATATTTGCACTCTCGAGTATCCGGCCTAATGTGGGTGAAGGGTAGGCCGAATAATAAAAATGGCCGGATGGATCGGAGTTTCATGAATTCATTTCTTTTCCCACCAATACCAGATGATGAAGTTTTTATACCAAAACTTGCAGCTATAATACGTATTTTCTCACTTCTAAGCCCTCCATTTATCTCAAGTTGAACGCAGGCGTTCCCCGGGGAATCATAGAAGCAGTTGTCAGTAATGTGTCGAGATAAAACAGAAGACTCTGAACTGATAGTTGAAATATGTTTATGTACTGCAATGCATGTTCCAAGGATTTATTAGATAAAAAATGAATTAAAATATATTAATTTTTCACATTTTAATATAAATTTTTATAATGCCCAACTTAAATGTAGGAAACATAAACAAAATATTAACGCAACTCGTAAGCTTAATTCCTAAGAAAATTGGCTCAAACTGATTTGATTTGTTGTTGTTTCTAATGGCACTTGTCACATATCACTTGTGACGAAGTCAGCTATTTTAAATCGAGACAGCGTCTCTTGTTTTTCAGTAGCGCCATCTAGGGCCAAGAGTAAGTCTTAACTACTCACGCATCACATTCGCTTGCACAACACCTTTTTACAAAGGGGCACATTCACACACCTAACAGATAGAACATAGATGAAGAACAAGCATGCCCGAACCGGGACTCGAACCCGGAACGCCCAGATCACGGGGAAGACGCTGATTTTATTTTTCACTGATAAATGATTACTCAGAAATGAAAAGTTAACCTTAAGATGAGAGTCAAAACGTACAGTTTTTTGGTTCTGAAAAAGTCCTTAATAGGTGACTTAATAGAGGTCTTGTCTTCCTCATTAAATTACAAAAAAAGAAAATGAGGCCAGATGGTACAGAAGCCGGATCCTCGGGAGTGAGCTGTAACTCAGTACAATTTCTGCTTACACACATGGTGTTTAAAAATTCAACGCGTAGGTGAGAAAGGAAATGCAAAAATAATAATACCGACCCCATTGACGAAGTCAAAATCATATTGGAAAATATATAAACTGTTTTTAATTTTTAGTGGTTATGATTAAAATTATGATTACTTACAGGGGACATTTCATGAATGCTGAGATGATGGGTACGTAGGGTGTGCAAGTACCTTGTGTATGAAATTTATTGATGATGTGGTGAAAGTTTATAAGCCACATAACAGCGACGCTACACAGGCAATTGCTTTTGTATCGTAGTCATGTTACTGGACTGCGAACCACAGGTCCCAGGTTCTATCCTCGCTTATACCAATTCGTCACAATGACAACTGAAACCGAGATATGACTAAACGGAGTAGTACTCGAATAGACGCATATTATATAGCGAATTTATGCTGTAAGTTTGAATAAAAAGCATTCTGAAGCTTGTATATGTTCATACACTGTTCATTTGTGAAGATAATCAACAAAGAGATTTTATCCATTAAGGATTTGACTTTCTGCATTATTGTCCTTCTAGAAGATAATCCTGGTGGCGTTTTCAGTCTTATATTCCAATGTGATTCTGACTTTTTAAAGGTTCCTTCTATTTCCCTTAACAGTTTGTACTTGGAACTTTTTTTAGTCCACCTACATCTATACCAAACCAGAAAGGAGCACACGTGAACTCTAGAAACGGAAGTGTGGTATGATGTTAAGTATTAAATATTACGGCCCATTGTGTTCATAAAAATATCTCTATCAAAAAATATTATGATTCAAAATTGGCCCATTATTGCCTACCGAATATTGTGTTTCAGGATTTATGTAAAGAGAAATAAAATTATATTTTCAAAATGAAATAACCAAATTTTTAAGTCTTTTAAAGCCTTTTTTTTTCTCCCGAAGAAGATACGAACTTCCTATCCCCAAACTATCTTGTGCGAATAGAAAATAAAACGATGCAGAGTTATTTAGGAAAATGATTGGATCATGAAGGGTAACTCCTTAAAAATTGTTTTTAGCACAAATTATGAAATTATTTAATGAAAAGCCACCTTCACATAACATATCAAAAGTATTTGTGTATATTATTTAACATGTTCTTGGATGCTACATGTAATCATGTTGTGTGACCACGATCTTTCTTCTACTTGCAAGATATGCAGCTGTGTACAAAAGTATTCAAAACTTATTTCACGTAAATATGAATATTCCAGTACATTCAATGGTTACTCATTTCCCTCACTTGACATATTTGTATATTTATTCTCAGAATAGTTTTTAAAGATTTACGAGAAACAATTTTCTCTAAAACAAATTCCTCAAGATATATTGAGCTAAAAATAATAAGAGTATGTGTCGAAGAAAGGACCATAGATTTTTAAATTCTTTTCCCATCCCAAAAAATTTTTCTTCGAAATTAAAAATTTCCCCATCATTTTTGCCTTGGCAACCATTTATTTAGCAGTTTTCAGCAGACTTTTAGAGAACGCTGCAAAAACTGAAGATTAGCCCTTCTTTGTTTGATTTTTCCCATTTTTGTGAAATAAATCAGGGTGATATAATTCATTCTCTAGATTAAAGGGAAAATGTTAAATGTAAATTTTAAAAATAATTTAAAAACAGTATGATGGAAAAATCCATCATCATGCAAATGTACATGTTAAGCTCAGTACAAATCTTTAGTGTCCCTCTCTTCTCAATTTCTCCACTCATTATCGCTTTTATTAGCAAAAACAAAATTTAAAAAATCGCAGATTAGTTATAAAAAGTATTCAAGAAATCGCACGTTTCTTCCAACCACAACAAAAAGCGAAATGACAAGTTCAACCCACCATAATGAATGTGACATTTGATTTGTTTTTGTCATCTACGTTCCTTATTGCGCAATAGTCTTGAAAAAAGTTGCCAGCGACAACCCAGTTACAGTACACCCGTTTTGAGTACAGTTTTTTGTTCACTAAGTGTTGCGATGGAAATTCCCATCATCGTGCAAAGAAGGGTTAAAAAGAAACTGAAATCCAGATTTTTTTTTTTTTCGAATAAAAGGCATGCCAGAAATTTGGAGAATCGGTGAACGGTGCTTGTTTTCTTGAGATTACCTGCAACTCTTGAACTTTTTAATTTAAGATATTAGGATGTCCCATAAATTTCATTCTTACTTCAAATATGAAATGAATACACAATATTTGCTGTTTAAGATATTATTTATTTTGTTATATAAGAACCCCTTTTGCTCTATTATCTTCTTCCATCTCTCGGGCAGCCTCATTATGCCTTTTTTCCAAAATGGTTGTGTTTTGAACAAGAAATAGTCCTAGAGGTGCGCTTTTATTTCGCTGGTGGATTGAAAGCGCTTATCGCGAAGAGAATTTTTTAAGGACAGAAAGAAGAAATAATCAGATGGAGCCAGATCTGGAGAGTGTGCAGGATGCGGTTAAACATTCCAAACAAACTGTAAAAACTTCTCTCTTATGACTAATGCAATATATTGTCTCGCGTTGACATGATGTAAAACGATGCTTCGTCGGTTCATTCATTCTGGCCGGGGTTTTTTTTTTCGCAGTAGCAGTTTTTAATTGATCCAGTTGATGACAGTATTTCGTAGTACTTATTGTTTGACCTTGAGGAAGGAGCTCGTAGAGAATGACGCTTTTCCAATCCCACCACATGGACTAAAGAACTTTTTTTGGGGTGTAGTCCCGGCTTTGCGACAGTTGAATGCCTTACACCAAGTGCGTTTTCTATGTACATTTTCATATAAATTCCATATTTCGTCTCCAGTCACAAGCCTTTTTAAAGATGGTTCCTTTTGTGCGATGAGAAAAGAGTTTTTTGGGTCACTATAATATTTCAGCTCATGTTTCAACAGAACCATAGGAGTAGAGATCTGATCTTAAGTTGTTCACAGAGGAATATAAAAGAAAAATTTAACTAAGTTGAAAAGAGAAAAGAAAAAGAACCGATGCTGACCCAATTTCGTTTGTTCTAATACATCTTCCATATCGGCCGGAAATGTCAAAAGTTTGCACTGGACGTTTCTTTTCGGTAGGCATGATCGTGATCTTTATGACTGGCATCGCTTGGAAGTTTCACGGCTCGATATTTATCGTGGTAAGGTGCCCCCACTTTTGACTAGAAGGAAAAGATGTGATGAAAAATGAATTGTCGTGGCAGCGAAATTAGATGAATATCTTCGGAAATTATTACCGAAATTCGCTTTTATCTCGCTTCAATATGCTTCCAGAAATCAAATGTTGCGCAAGCAAAGAAGCGGTTAGTATTATTACCCCACTAATAAAAAATGCTTTCATATTACCTCGAAATTTTTTCCTAAGGTTTATATTTGATTTCCACAGTTATAAAATTTAAAAGATAAAACAAACTAGAATAACAACTTGGTATTATTTTTAAAGGTGACTGTTAGATTTCTCAATTCAAAAGAATTTAACCTACATCATTCAACCTTACACAATCATAGCTGTATTAGATCATTTTTATCAGGCAGCTGAAAGTTTAATAAGTCCTTTTTTATCTCAGGTATATCGGTAAAGAAATACGGACACTTTAATTGACAGAGAAAATTTCCGGCAAAACAGACTTAAAATAATGGTTGAGCGCTCGAGTGTTTTTGAAGTAAGAATTCGTTTATTCAATTCAAATTCCAATGCATTTTACTAAAAAAGACGAAGTTTCTCCTTATGGGATATATTGTTCTTATGTCCATTTTCAGAAACATACTGTGAATACTTTTACTGAAGCTCTTGTGAGTTGAGACTGCGTGTTTTTTTCTGGCTCCGACAAAAACGATTGCAGTATTTTACAAGCGTATTACATACTATACCTTCATAAATTCCTAAACTTTTGTAGAAACTAGCCGCCTTTGAAGACCAACTGGTTTGCCAAAATTCATCAAAATATTATTAAGTATCAAATTTTGTAAGTCATATAATTCTTATTAATAACATGATATTGAAAGATGTTTGCATTAAATAGCACAACAATTGAATTGCAATGCAGATATTTTAAAAGTCACGAAAATCTTATTCTTGCATTATATTTCCCAAGAAAACATCGTTTCGTATTTATTTTATTTCAGACAGATGCATGATAAAAATTGAAGTTTTCTAGGTTTAATTGGAAAGGAGAATTAACTTCTTAGTCTGTTAATTTGAGCTTTTATCGGCAATACGTTGATGAAAGTTAAATTTTTAACTGAAAGCATAACGTGCGCATGCAGATTAAATTTTATTTTTATTTTGTGTGAAAAAAAATTATTATTAGAGCTTAAAATAGTTTTAAAAATCAGTTAAAAATTAAAAAATACATTGCGGCACAATATTTTGTGCACAATATATATATTTATCTCTGAAAAGAGATATATATATATATATTTTTAATTTTAAGGTAATATAAAAATTAATATAATAAATGAATGAATATTTTGTTATTAATACATATTAATAATAAAATATTTATAATTTTTTATAAATAAAATATAAGTTTCGAAGTTATTACGCAAAAATACTAAAATATTGTTTAATTTTTAATTAAATTTTAAAAAATCGCTTTGAAATGCACATTACAATTTTCCAATACTATATATATATATAAATAGATAGATAGATTATGTACTAAGTTTGGCAATTCTAGTCCTAACCGTCTAGCTTGCAAAACGCCAACACTAAGCCACATATACACACACGCAAACACAAATATATTCATCTTTATTAAATTATATTATAATATACAATTTATTATAATATGTTAGAGTTAAATCAATCAATTCAGTTCGTATGAACAATTACATGCGGTAATTATTCATATTAACAGTGATAATTATGCAAAATATCTATTTAAAAGATCATATAGTTTAAGGAAAATTATTGTTACAGACAAAGAATATCTAAATCTCGCATATCTAAACATAGAAATGGTCCCTTATGAAATGCCAAACATCTCCCGATGTGATCATAGTATATTTAGCAATATGTATAATCCGGATAAATACCCCAAGAGGAATCTATTTATGGCATCGAAAAACGGGGGCTGCCATTAGAAAGTTCAATTTCTTACAATTTTAAATTTGTAGACTATCCCTTATGAACATTTTCGGCACAGATTCCTTTAATATATATTGCTATCTTTAAAGCGATGTTTTTAGTTTCCATAAGCGATGATCGACTGCAGAATAAAATTATGTGGTGTTTTTCTTTGCACGATTATTACAAAAATTATTCTACGCACGATTATTCTAAAACACGATTATTATAAAACTAAAGCAGTTGGAATGAATAAAATTTGGTTCACAGATTTAGCATCTATACAGAAGAAACCTATCAAATTTTGAGTCAATTCGAACAAGGAGTTGAAACTCTGTAGATTGCAGAAATGTATAAACGCGATAGCTCAAAAACGCAATGACATATATATATAGAAATCGGTATGTGATTTTGTGACTGCACTTGTAGTCCTGTGAAAATTTTTAGTTTTAATCGGTTGGGAAAAAATGTTTCTAAAATGCAAATTCATTTTTATTAAAGAGTAGTCATACATCTGACCTAAGATCCGCCACGAAGGCACACGGAAAAATGACTGAATGATCGGACCGCCGCTACAGAAACACTGGCGGGAACTGTGGTTGAGTCCTAAGGGCCATCACCGGCCACGGTAAAACCCTCCACGAAGGAAGTATAGTATCGAGATCCAACCACCATGCCTTAAGCATATCATCCTCGTTTCGAGATGCCCCCGGGTTTTTTTAATAAAGAGTATGCGAAAAAGTTCTGATGAGACCATTGCCATTGCTTTTATTATATTATTAATAATGCCAAGCTGAATACGTATGCCAGATATTATGCAATCACATCGTCTGAATACGTCAGAGAAGATTCTTTTCTTTTGAAGATTAATCCTTCCTACTATAAACTGCAAGTTGCTTAGAAATTTTCCAAGCATCAGGTAATTTATTGCAGTTGAAAAATTAAGTATTGTACAGCAATAATTACTTCAAATAAATTTGAATCCACCAGTTTTCTAGTATCCAAAAAGTAAGATCCTTTGGTGTCTTTTTCATTAAAAGGCATCGTTTTTTAAAGGCAAAAAAATGCATTCTTTGACAAAAGAATCAAAATTCAGAGACATCAAGTACGTTTGATGTTTTTGGAGCTTATCTGTTTTCTGACTGACAGTCATCGGTATTAGATAATACCAGAAAATTTTTTAAGAAATTCAATACTTTTCCGTTTAAAGTACGTGATTCCATGTGCTTATTCTTATTTTAGTTTTTTCATTTTAACCCTTTAAAGGGCCATTTTTTTCTAGTCATATTATGTTAAAATATTTTTAGGCTTGAAATTAGAATAAGGAAAGGGGTTCATTTAATTTATTAGATAAACTTAATTT
This sequence comes from Argiope aurantia, assembly GCA_026543865.1. Taxonomy (NCBI): domain Eukaryota; kingdom Metazoa; phylum Arthropoda; class Arachnida; order Araneae; family Araneidae; genus Argiope; species Argiope aurantia. The sequence continues at coordinate 166,651 of JAPMOR010101739.1, read as the reverse complement.
GATTAATTAATTAATAATTAAGTACAAATCAAGACACATCATTTTGTGTGAGACAAAGAACTGAAGCATCCAAGTTTCTGTCTTTCTTAAAAAAAATTTGTCAGAACATATGCCAAACTACACAATTTCATACAAAGATTGATAAATTTGGTGGGAAGCATACTTCCCACGGCCCTAGAAAGGGTTAACCAATTAATTGTTTTTAACGAGTGTACTCGTCATGGAAAAAGTACGACATTTTTCGTTATGACGAGTTTATTAGTCAGGAGTAGTGACGATTTGCAGTTTGAATTACAATTTTAGTAAAACCTCATACATATTCGTCAATTTCAAGATATTTAAAATATTTCGAGGCCAAGTAAATAAAAAGAACCAATAAAAGATTATTAATAATTATTATTAAAAAAACCGCATGTAATATTAATTTGTTTTTCTTTAAATGTATCGCTGTATTATATAGTCATCCATTTTTTTCTTTCTTTTCGTTCATATGCAAGAGATATATGTTAATTTATTGAAGTAAATAATTTTAATTTTTAGTAATTTTAAAATTTTTAGTAATTTTACTATCGAAATAAAAAAAAATAGAAGTCATTTCATTACAGCAAAATTTTGTATTACACATACTCTCTGCTTGACGAGTATACTCATCATCGCTCAATTTTTGAGACACATTTTTCCGATGAGATCGAAACAGTTAAATGGTTAATACCTTTTTCAAATGACTGAAATTAACCAAGAGAATTGCATTCAAACACAATAAAACTTCATTTAGAAAAAGATGAAAGCGAAGTTGAAAGTACGGTAGGACTTCGATTATCTGGATTAATTATGGAACAGAACAATCTGAAGAATTTATTATCTGAATAAATGAGAGAATGCAACAAATCATAGAAAAAATGGCAATTTTTGGAGGGGATTGAATTTAGTTATAACATATTATGAAGACATTCTTGTTTGCATTTCTAATAATTACTGTATTGAAATATCATTTACCGATTCAAGTCCATTTTTCATTGCCTTTACTCGCTTTTTCTTGGTAATATTTTGTTTGCATTTTTTCCCTCTTTAAAGCGAAGAAGTTAATTGAAATTTTATTATTAAATATTTCCATTGTTGAATTAGTTTTGTTCTATTTTATCAAATGTTTTGGTCATTCAATTAAAATTCAGATTTAAGTATGTTTGTGATTGTGATAGTTTCATCCTAAAATGGAAATTAAGTAGATTTACGCAATCAAGTGCATATAAATTTGAAGATTTCCACAGTCATAATACAATCGTAATTGTGCTGGTCATCGAAAATCTGATTATCTGTTGTCAAAAGTGAATCCACTTAAAGCACTTGAGAACGAATGAATTCCCTTTTTGCTGTATTGTAAAAGTAATAGGAATTAATATATTTCAAAATTTCTCAAAAATTAACGTAATCTTTCGAATCAAAAATCAATAGTCTTCGAGTAAAATAGTAGTAAGAAAGTAAAGTTAAAAAGGAATTATTATTTCACATCTAATCAATCGGCTTATTTTCTCATAAATTACGAGTATTTTAGCGGCTTGATATAGTTTAATCATTTTTTTAAATGATTCAGACCTTCAGTGCGAAACATCATCGTACAATAATGTCTTAGATTTGATGTGGTTCATTTCTTTCTTTCTTAAAATTTACACTTAATGAGGGCTGAACAATGACGAAACTTCATCATCGCGATATATCACGCAACACATATCGAAAATTTTAGATATATCGTGATATCATTATTTATTTATAGTTATTATAAGTTATAAATAGCATCTCTTAACATAATGACTCATCAGAACGACTCCAAATAGAAGGAAGGTTCAATTTATATAATAAAAATATTAGTTTTCTTTTAAATAAAAGTAGTTAGAAAATAACTTGGTTAAAATCTCTTTAATAAAGTATACCAGTGCCAAAGCAATGTCTGCATGTTACAATTTATACAATACACTGTGAAAAGACGCTTGATTGTGTTGCAACGTCCATGAGTTATTCGATCCCAGTTTTTGTTGTTTTCGACTTTTTCCATATGGGAACATATTCAGTAACACTTCTGGTTTTCAAAAGTGGATCACTGTGCACTAATTCTTTGATCGAATTCTTTACTTTCTTTGTATATTTTATTCGAGTCAAACAATTTTGTTTTTAATAAGTAGTTATATTTGAAGGCGTTTTTTTCACATCATTTCAAATATTTATCTTAGGAATTACTTTCCACAATAATAATAATATTGCATATTTTTGACATAATTACACTCGCCATTTTGGAAAATTATCAAAGTTGAAATTCTCAATAAAAAATTATTTTCAGACGATAAAATGAAATTAATTCTTCTGTGTTGCCATATGTTTATAGAAATTGTAAAAATGCTTGATAACATTTTGCATACGATACAAGCATAGCTTTATTTTAAATACATTTTTCCGGATATTTTTATTACATTAATATATGTCGCATAACGTAGTTTGGAGGATATAAGCCAATTTATAAAACATTATCATAAACTCATTTTCTGTTATTTTTAAATTATTTTGAAGAATCGTTTAGGAATTATTTCCATTCTTAAACGGTTACCTACATCTCGCGGACACGAATTCTAAAATATATGAATCTGTTTTTGATAATTTTTCTTTTATATTTATACTAATTTGTCTTAAAGAAAAAATAAAGCGATAGCATTTAAAGCATTGTATTACACTAAAAATTGATAATAATAATGCCTACTTATTGAGAAAGTCAAATATAATTTATCTCTCTTTTTTTTTGCAACAATGCTGTTTGTTGAAAAGTGAAAATAGGAAAACTCAGCATATTTATTTTAACCCTTTATTTACCTAATTATTTTATCATTCATTTTTCAAATTTATTTTTGAACCATTAGTTAAATTTTGCTACACAAAAAAACCAGGAAAAAAATCTTTTTTTAATTCATTAAAATAATTAAATTAATAATGAAAGATTTTTAATGTTTTCTTTAGTTGATATCTACTGCTTTCTATTGGAAATATGTTTTTCATGTTCAAAAAAAGTAGTCATATTGTGAAGATATCAGCCGGATTTAAATTAAAATTCTGTCGGTAAATAAAGGGTTAAATACTAGACGTTTAATCATTTATGAGCGAGATAGACTTTCTCTTTTCGTTTTTAAAGTCGTTTCATGTAAAGTCAAATTGATGAATGTAAAAACGCGATAATCTTCTAATTAATTAGTCTTAAACAGACAGTATTTCAGACTCCACCCTGATTTTTTGTGTATGTTCTTAACTTACGCCCTCAAGAAAAACAATAAAAAGAAATGTAGGGAGATATTAGCACTGCAGTCTGAATTCGTCGAATCGGACGGACGTCTTTTGCAGCACATGCGGTATGATGCAATGTTTGTGTGATGTCAATCATTCTGTGACGTCAGCATGCGCTGGATTTGATAACAATTGTTGTCTCTTTAGTTGCCTTTTTTTTTTAATTTATTTTCACGGACAGATTTCATCCAAATGCAGATGTTCTCCACCAGTTCTTTTCCTTGATTCATCTCACTCAGTAGACGAGTTAGACTTGCAGAAAAGAACTGTGCTTCAGAATAATTTCAAAACAAACTTTTTCTGGATAACAGTGAACGCACTAACAAACCTTGGTCAGTAGGTTTATAAATAATAAGGTGGATTTATACACCTCTGAGAACATGTTTTGCACTTTAATTCTTTCCTCTCTGCATCTTATTTTGTATTGCTCTTCTCTTTATGTCATTTTAACCATATTATCTTTCTACCATAATTTAACCCTTTTCACTCGGAAAAGCAATTCGATGCATTATTAGTTACCTAATACAATACCTTGTTTATTTCTCTAAAAAACAAATATATATAATTGTTTTAAGTTGAAATTGCCCGTTTAATTCATTTGCTTCTTACTACACTGCAGGTATTTAAGACTCAAAACTAAATAAAATAAAACGTCAAAATGATGCGCCGTCTTGAAGGAAGAGCCTGAGCCACCAACCGAGTGAAAAGGGTTCAAGCATGATTGATTTGTACTTAAAAGCATTATTTACCTGAAACAGGTACACACTGAACAGAAGCAATTCGCCTGATGTCATACTCACGTCAACTTACTATAATATACTTCATATATATATAATTGCCATTAATAAATTAAATAATTAAAATAATTGATAAATATACTTGCCATTGACATAATGGTGCATTTCCGATTAGATAGACCTAGAACCGCTAATAGAGGATGCATGCGAACCAAACTTCAACAATTATTTATTTGCCAAGTAAATAAATCTGTAAAAATACAAATTGTATGCATTAAAAATATTAATATAATATTAACACTTCTACAATTGATCAATTCTACAATTAACATTTCTACACTTGTACAATTGATCAGCTTCCTATCTACTTCATTTTGTGCATTTAATTATTATAAGCAATATGTGTCTACTTTAATGATATTTTGCAAAGAATTTATTGTTCTAAATTTATGAATCCTAATGAATAAATAAATGAAATGAACCCTCTGCACTCGGAAAAGTCATTCGATGTTCGGCTTGTTTATTGTTCCGAAATATAGATACATAGCTATAATTGTTTCAACTTGAATTTGCCTGAAAAGTTAACTTACATTTTTTTTCCATTCTGTAGCTATTTTTAACCATAAAAATCGAAAAATAAATAAATAAAATTTCAAAATAAGCACCGTCTTGAAGGGTGGCCATGATGCACCTCTCGAGTGCAAAGGGTTAAATATATATTCACAAACGTAATAAAATAAAATATTAACCTACGATAAATCATTGACCTATTGATTAAGTCATAAATGTGTTGAAATGGGAAACTAACCTGATGGGGGACCTCCTAATATTCTCTACTAATCGCCACAGAATGCCTATATCTGCTATTGATCTAAGTTTACGTGATCTTAAACTAGTCTATGACGTCATTTCCTTTTACTTCGTCCTAGAATGCGCGATAGATTTTAAAATTATAACGATGAAAGCACCTTACACAAGGATTGATTCCATTTAAACATGATTGCGGTTGCTTCAAAAGGCGGAAAGAGGGAAATGCGACAGATTGCGTACAACAATGCGAGTGAGACAATAACAGATCTCTTAGAGAGCATGCAAAGAACATTTCGGATGCACATCCGCTGCTTTCTTTCGCTCATGGAAATCTTTCATTTGTTGTACTGATTTTCATTCCTCTCATTTGTTTTATTTGGTTTCCGTTTCGTGTTATTACAACGGAAATTCATCTGCTTTCATATACAATAGACATCTTTTATTAAAAGCCACTTATAGATAGGTCAATATCTTCCAAAATGCACTTTAAACAATTGCAATGAAAAATGTTGGATTCATTAGAGATAAAGCTGATTTTAAGATCTATATTTCATTTGTATTATTTTGTAAAATGTTTTTTTCTGCACTACTCCTTTCTGAACAGACGGGTTGTCATTTCATTTTACTAAGCAGATGTAAATATTAAAAAGAGATTAGAATTATAATATCTTTCCTTGCCAACATCTTCCCTTATTTGATTCGCAAAGCACGACTTCGAGAAAAAATCTTCTCCGATCATAACATCTATTTTGTAGAGAGAATCTAAATCTCATACCAATTTGTGGATGATCCATTCAGGTTAGAGGGTATGGAAATGATTGAGACGGAAAATTTCTCATCCTCATAATCTCTTTGTGAGTGAGGGTAGATAGTTTAAATGAGGCCTCATCCAACGAACATTTTTTTTTTGCATTTGAAGTTTTTCAATAGCTGTAATTACAGTACACTCCTTAATATCTAATGTGGCAGAAGGGCAGGCCAGTTAACAAAAAATCCGTATAGGTTGGAACTCATTTCTTTGCCCACCAATACCAACATACAAAGTTTTTGCACCAAAGTTTACAGTTATAATGCGTATTTTCTCACTTCTTATTGAGTTCTGAGTCCTCCCTTTATCTCATGAACGCGGCCCGGTAAATCATAGAATAATTTGCCGGTTTTTGCTGTTACACCAGAGTCTAGTCGCTGTATAGCGAGTAGTCACTACAACACTCTTTCGTTTATCACCCATTTTGAAATCTTCTCTGTGGTGCTTCTCTGTGGTTCGTACTGTGCAGTTATAATCAGGAACAGCGGTAACAATTGAGGTCCGTTATATACTGACGAAAGCATGAACAACGAGCAGAACGCTGCTCTTTTCCTGTTACAACTTGTATTTGGCAAACGACACGTAGGAGAATAGCAGCAAATGCCCACTTCCAATGCCAAGTAAGTTTACATGTCTATCAAATTTGGAACGAAATTCTTTTATATGAAATTATTCTCTTTTGAAGTGACCATGATAGTTTTAAAATGTAAAGAGCTTGACAAATAAAATTTAGTAAACAGTTTTTTAATCTTATCTGTAGATACATACCAAAATTTGAACAAATTCCGTCAATGGATGGGCCACAACCGAATGTTGCAGGTAAACACAATAATACAAATAAATAAAATTTGATATGTGAACTTGTTGGCGAAATTGTAGTTTTACGCCAAATTTTAGCTCCAATAATCGAAAGCATTCGAAATGCTTTTTGCAATTCCCTTCACTATACCGTGAAGCATAAGGCGTAAAAGTTCCAAGGAGTTCGTTCCCAGAATGTCATACGTACCCTGACATACATGATTTACGTCAATCCCACATACACACAACTACGCTTATTATATATTATGGCTTCTTATTTTTGTATTCAAAGTAATACATGCTGAAATATGCATAGAAAAGTTTAGTTTAGTTTAGTTAGATTAACGTCTCGTTTAAAAGCACCATTAGGTCTATTTTGGAACCATTAGGGCTATCATTTTCAATCTTAATCAGATGACGAGGACGACATCTGAGCTGGCGGCTCCCGCTTCAACTTCCGCACCACACCAGTAGAAGGACGTTTGACTCTGACGGATTTAACGTGCACCAGACCCACTTACACGACGATTCTTCGGTGGAACCTGAAGGCCACCGTTTCGAAGTCGAGACCTTACCACCAGGCCACCGCAGCCCATGTGCATAGAGAACTATTCAATAACGTTAGCCTCAAAAGTACATTTTGAAATAAAATATACATCCCTATTAACCTCATTTTAAACATATTTCTTAAAATAGCTTTTAATCCTAAAGTATTCTTCTTTATAATATGCTTTTTGTTGAAATAAATTATGTTCCAACCTTATTATGTTGTAGGAAAAGAAATTAAAAAATACACCGACTTGAGCAAAATAAAATATTTAAATTATATTGATTTAAGAATACGCTTCATATTCATTAGAAAAATTCTCCAAACATTGGTTAGATTATATTTAAATCTTTTCGCTTCTTCGTTAATGAATTATTCTATTAAAGAGAATTTGAAAAAAGAGCATGAATTAGAAACAGATTATAGAATGAAATGATTAGACTCCTGATTTTCGCTTCCTGATACAAAACGCCATTAGGTAACCCATTCAGAGAGGTTACTGATGGCATTGCATTATTGTTCAGTGACTTGATTTCATTTCAAAATCGGTTTCTAATCGCCAAAATGATTGAAGCGATCTTTTACACGAATAAGAAAATATTTAACCATCAGAGTACAATTGATTTTGGATTGCGCTTTGAATCATCCACGATTCCTAATCTAAATAAATATTAATTTTCAAGGTAGTGAAAAGCAAATGAAAGGAAAATTATCAGCTGCACAAAGCCTGGTTTTGTATTGAAAATATTGTAAAATTCCGCTATCATTACCAACTTTAAAAAAGTGCATTAGTGATCGAGAAGAAAACTACCGAGTCAGCAGTCTCAGGAAGAGAAGGAATACAAAATCGTTTTCACTAGAAGATTTAAAAAAAAACTTGTATTTTTCTTTTTCCATTTTTTTTAACCTACCATCTATATGATCATCAATAGTTTTTGCTCCTTTTGAGCGTCGTATAAAAATGCACATAATGTCTGGATACTTGTCCCTAGTTTATTTCATATCAAAGTATTTAATGCTTTGTAATTCCGTTAGTAAACCACTTTAATGTAGAAAATATTCCTTTAAAATGAAAAATCTATTTTTTTTCATTAATCGGTTCAAATTTAAAAAGTGTGAATTATTCAATGAATACTTTATTTAATATAAGTGATTCAGGAACTGAATCACCATGCTTGAAAAAATAAAACTGATAATTAAATTTAGACTCGTCGCTTCTATTTCTTTAAAAGGAACAGAGGTTCATACTTTTCTACACTTTATTTAATTAGACTTGTTTCATATTTGTAAAGATGGAATTTCGCTATCGATATTTCGCTCGCGTCTTCAGTCGGTAGAATTTTGAAAATTTAAATTTCAGGTGTTTGCTTGCGATAATGATTAATTATTTTTATGTTTTCAGAACCTCATTATTAAATAGATGATTAATCAATTAATTAAAATTTTATTTCAATGTGTGATGCCAGTTGGAATTGTGAATTTAAGAATAGGATCACTATAGATTTCGTAAGGATCGTATAGGATCACTATAGATTTCGTAATATTTATAATAATAATTTTAATTTAGAATAAAAACTAATATCCAGAAAATAATTAAATGGAAGAATGCTGCTCTTTAGTTATTAGTAGACTCGGAATTTTTTAATGCGATTTTTATCAAATTGATCTTATTCTTAACGAGTTTGTCTAATACTCATTACTTATTTCAACTAAGACCAACTCTTTTTTTTTTTTTTTTTGCTATTCATATAAAAGAAATTTGTAAGCTGTTTATGATTCAAAACGATGATTGTAGAATATTGCTATATTCTTAAAGATATCAAATAAATCTTATTTCTTGCTATAAATATCAGAAATAAAATCAAACTTTTTAACTTTTCCCTAGGGTTTATAGTGATTTTTCCCATCCATGTTTTTGATGAATAATATTTTATCCTTATGAATATAATTACTGATGATTCACCAAGGAAATATTTATACGTTTTACTGTAGTTAATTATAAGTTTCTATCAACAAAATTAAATAAATTAATAACGATTGGAAAACAAATTCAATGTTCTACATGTTTATGATCATTATAATTGAAAGGTCTGTCGGCAATACATAAAGGTTGATCTGGTCTTCACCGGATAATTTTGTTATTCGTGTTTCCAATGACGCAAATAGCCATTTAATAATCACGATAACAAAATTTTTCTTAATCATTTCTCAAATAAAACCCGTTCTGCACGAAAAGTATACATATTCACTATTTTAATGTTTAATGCTCTAAAGTTAAGATAAAAAAATTAGAAAACAAAATAATTCGATTGATGATTCATTGGGTTGCGAAACTTTTCATTATCTGGCATTGATGATGACACGTCGTTGGTACTCTCCTGCATAACTGCACTGATAAGTGTAACAAATACCGACGGAGCCCCGCCCAACCACCAGCCGTAAAAACTTCCTATATACGTTTTTCGAATTTTAATTTCCGCAATTGTCGATGTGATGGATAGATTTTCTGGCTCCCACGCAATTCGAAGAGCCGGATTTCACTTTTTATACATATTTCGAAGGCAGACGATAATTAAATTTATTTATAAGATTCATATTTCGCTTCGTTATATTTAGAAATGATTAGGAAGAGTTGAGTTGCGTATCAGCTACACACGTGCTTATTTCGCTTTTTTTCTCCTCCCATTGTTTATTTATTTTAAAAATCAGCTGCTCTTCTACTAATAGAAGTGATGATACAATAAAGAAAAGAGATTTCTTATCTTTTTTTCACGATCTGGACCTTCACGGAGAATATAAAATTTGTGTGACAGTGATATATTAACGGTGGAATAATGAAAATGAAAAACTGGAATCGGTTACACCAAATGATAAATCAAAACTCAGGGTGGCGAATGAATAATGTTTGGAGATATTTATAAACATCTCGGCAACCACAAATATTCTGAGTGTTCTCCGTAATGGAACATAATACTTCGGGGTTATGCACTAGGCACGTGGAAAGACAAACATTTTATTGATATACTACCCACATTTAATGCCACACAGGGTGTTCCAAAATATGTAAAATTATGATTATCTTTTCAATGACTGATTTTTAAAATATATACCTATTAAATAAAAGAAGCCGAAACTTCCAAAAAAGGAAAAGGCTCAAATGCTGCTTACTATTCTGATGTATTCTGATGATGATTAGGTGTGTGCCAAAAGTGGCGTTACACCGGTAAAAGCTCATAAATAAAATTAAAAGAAATAGAATTTAAATAGCTATCAAAGGACTAGCTATTCAATTTTATTTTTTCATAATCTTGTGTACTAGAAACTAAAAACAGCCAAAGAAAAAAAAAGGAGCAGGCATAAAAAGAAAAAGTGGAGAGGTCTAAATAGCCCAAGCAGAAGAGTCTACATAATATTCTAACAGCATCCTTGAAACATAATTTGTAAATAATAAAATTTACCGAAGATAGGCAATTTAAATTTAGAAAACAGAAGAAAATGAAAAAGAAAAAAAAAAGCTAAGAGAAAAATATAAATAAACAAAAAAAAGTGAAAAATAAAAATAAACAAATGAAAAATAAGTAAATGAAAAAATAAACAAACAGAAAAATACATATATACAATGGCTCAGTATAAGGTAGAGTCTACGAAACAGGAACAAAAGGTCAGAAAGAGTTCTTTTTGCATTTTTTTTCTTGTACTCACTAGTTACTGTCCACTTTTAATAGTGCTTGACAAACCAGGACCTGTTTACTATGTCATAAGTAAGTATAAGGCTTGTTAAGCAAGTCAAAAGCGTGTCTAATATTAAATTAAAATTTGCAATTCTTGTTCAAAGTGTCACTATGAGAAATATTTATGTAAAAATAATTTAGTAGTTGCGAGGCCGAAAAGAATAAACTTTTTTTTTTTTAATTTTTAAGCTTCGATTTATTTCATCCCGGGTGGAATATTATGTACAAAGAATAAGTGGTCAGAAATACGTCAGTCTACATCCCGACACAAGAACAGAAGGAAAAAGAGACATAATTTTCCCTTCAATGGTTTTTGCAATGAGATTTTGGCAGAATTTCTTTGACACATTTCGATATAGAATAGGGAAATTTAGGTATCTTTAAAAGAATAAGCTAGGTATTAAAGACTTTTATCCCTTCTCTCGGAGCATAAGAACCTGATGATTTCATCAGCTTTACACAGTGCCTGTAGCGTTAATTAAATAAAAAAAGTGAGGATTTAAGTAAATCAGAGAAATAAGAGAACAATCTAGAAGGTAGTTAAAATGGGCTAAATTAGGATATAAATTAGGAAATTAATTAGGATTTAGATTAAGAGATATCATTCCATTTATGTAATGAAATAGTGAGCTACTTACATTGTCAAAATAATAAAATTCAGATGTTTGAAGATAATGTTGCCAAATTTTTGTTCAGGTGAAAAATAATTTGAAATTGATTGGAACCGAAAATTCGTTCATAACTAAACACGCTAAGTGAACGACGAAGAGTGGCAATACACTCCTTTAAGTTTGATAATATAACAGGAGAACTAAGCGCTTTAGAAAATATAAAAATGACTTATTAAGGCTGTTATAGGAACGAACAATATATCTTCGCGCATATCATGAATTCTTTTTACTGTGTTAAATTATTATCAATTTTAAACTCATCATTTTTTTTACTTTATTGTATCTGAACCTGTGGAAGTTTCCCGTCTAGGCAGACCAGGCAATTGTCTAGGATCGCTGGGAAGAAAGGGCCCGCAGGGAAGTCGGTAAAAAAATGTTGTTCAACTTGTTGCCAAACGACTGAATTTTTAAAAAATAGAAATTTGTTGAATAATAAAATATTCAGATTATATGACTCTTTGTCAAGTATAATAGGCGAGATTTGTTACATTACCGTTACTCACTTATTGCAGAGATTATAAACATATCTTATACTAAATTAATATTATGTAATATATGCTAAATTAATTGAGCATAATGCTAAATTAATATTATGCACAAATGTAATGGATTTCTTTAAATATATAGAAACATGCACATTTTTATAAAGTTGCCAAAATAAAAGTAATTTACCAAAGATATTAACATGTGAGGTAAGCTAAAATTGTTTTTAAAAATGAAATGAAATGGACTGGGTTTAAAAAAGAGCGGACCTCATGATGTTCAGTGTCTGGAACCGCAAAAGGTTAAAACTGTAACCATTCACATAACGACTTCAAGAGTTTGATTGTTCATTCACATTTTAGGACTTCCTAGTCTTTCTGAGTCAATATTTTTTTAGAATTAAACCTGCCTTACTTAAATAGTTCAAAATCACAACACATTATTAGAATGACATTTTTTTTACATGTTCTTTAAACCAAGATTTTGGATTTCTATAGAATTTTAGATAAATTCCAAGGACTTTATATCTTATCTCCGAAACGAAACAGGTCGGATGGTTGAAATTTGGCATAAAGTTTTATCTTTAAATTTATAGCAAAATATAGATAAATAGATTATTTTTGGCCTAAATCCAATATTCATACTTTCTGTTAGTGAATTCAATATCTAGACTTTCTATTACTGAGTCTCTAATTAAAAAATAGCAACAAGGGTTGAAAGACAAATTTTGGTAACGAATAGTTATGTCATCATCATTGCAAGTCTATATCAAACTGCCCTAAGAGATGAGGTCAAAAGGCACACTTCCTTTCCTTTTCTATGCCATGAACTGTGGCATACTGTGACAGTCAACAGGAGAACAATCCCCTGTTTTATCGTTGCAATAGTTTCTGTGTTTCATTTTCATTGTCATGAATGCAATATTATAAATAGTCATGAGATTGGATGGTAGAAACACGTACTCATGTGATTTGTTAAAGGTTCCTCACGAATTTAATATTTTAACTCTATAAAAAAGTGAGTTAAAGTCAAACTGGACCAGACAGAAAAACTTTTTAATTATCCTTCCCAATCCATGTTGTCTGGATATTTCTCCATTGGGCCTAATAAAGTTTAAAGACATCATGTTATTGAACAAACCAGTTTTTGTTTTAAAAAAATTCATAATTTAGAGTAAGCTGATAAAAGATTTTTCAGAAT
>JAPMOR010101739.1:125550-143032 GCA_026543865.1 Argiope aurantia | reverse complement strand
TTCAAATATATATAAGGGAAAAGTTATACGCTGAAGTCCCTCGATTTATTACCTGACAAATTGCTGAGAGCTTACTACATATTGCTCCCTCCCATATATGTTATAAGATAGAGCAGAAAATCAAAACGAGCTAATGATCGTCTTGTGGGAAACGAAAGCAAATCACATCCACTTAAAGAATTCATGGACGCAAGCCAACCTTGGAAATGTCCTACTTAGCATCCTCTTCGACTCTGAAGCAATCAGTTCTGTGATTTCGCACACAAAGAGGGAGACATCTGATCCTTTCCTATATTTGGTTTCGCTTTACCAGTCTCCCAACTCACCCAAAAAGCGAGGTCTTCATTTCGACATGTATCCCACGATGAATAGATGCGCGTGACTAATAGTATCCGTAGGTAATTAACACCCACTGCCTTTTAGCGAGAGAGCCGTATCCTATAAATCAAATTCGACTGGACAACCGTGCTCAGTGTTTCTCCTTCCCCCTCTTTAACTGCCCTTGAATTGTTTCAGAACACCTCATCGATGCCGGCCAATCGAAATGGTCTTTGTTGTGAGCAACGGCTGTTTGCCAGCTGCGTCCCACATATTGTTTTTTATTCTCCTTGCAGTTAATTATTCATCATCTCCCAGCCATGGTGGAAAACCCTCAGTTTAAGAACGTTTTTATCAGCCAAATGATCTACTCCCACGCTGGCGAAATCGAACACTTCCACGTGAGAGTCTCACGTGGAAGCCATTTTAATGGGTGCCGTTTGTAGTCTCTGAAGATGAAGGGTGGTTATTACATGTTTATTAAGAGACAATAACGTTTACTCAAGATTTCGAAAATAGTGATACATTGTTACAAACTAAACTTCATAAATTTGTTTGTAACAACAACAACAAAATAAATTTGTTACAAACTAAATCAGAAAACATGCATTTCATTAATGTAAACAAAGTATGAATTGTTTGTAACACAATGAAGTAGGTAGAACAGTAGGTTAGAGAAACAGAACAATGAAAAAGAAAATTCAGGCTTGATCAATTCGACGTACGGAAGCTAGACAAACCAGCGGGACTTGTCTCCCCAAAATGTTCTTGCATATTCTCTAATAAAGATATTATCCCAGAGAATGCCTTGCAAGTATTGGCACAAAATAATTACGAAATATTAATATCTGGTTTAAATTGAGCTGTTTTACTGAATCTATCAGGTGATCTATGACGCGTGTTTTGGCAATAAATCCTTAGCATGTAGTCAAAAGTATCCAAAAAAAAATTGAATTTGGATTTCAGACGTGCTTTTATCAATTGATTGAAACAAAAATTTTACATAAAATTACACTTAAATTCGCAAAATTGTCTAAAATGTGATATATTTAAGTCATTGCGTTTTATATTTCTGAAAGGCCGGCGTCCTGGCATAGGAGTACCGCGTCTTCCCCGCGATCTGGGCATCCTGCGTTCGAGTCCCGGTTTGGGTATGGTTGTTCTTCCGTTTTTCTATCTGTGATATGTGTGAATGTGCCCCCCTGTAAAAAGGGGTTGTGCAAGCGGATGAGTTATGCATGAGTAGCAAAGTCGTACTCTTGGCCCTAGTTGACGTTACTAAAAAAAAGAGACGCTTCCCCACCGGCTTAACTCGTTGTCTTCGTAAAGCGGCGGTCCCACGACCGGAGAAATCATCAGACGCACCACGCGTTCCCCTTTCGACCCCTCTTGCGGTTTTCTGGGGTGTTTTGATGCCTGTTTAGTTTACCGACAAATTGTCAGTAAACTGGAAAAACATCAAAGTACCCCAGAAAACCGCAAGAGGGGTCGAAAGGGGAACGCGTGTCCGTCTGAAGATTTCTCCGGTCGTGGTACCGCGGCTTAACAGCGCGCTTGTCCATGGCAAGTGCCATAAGAAACAACAACATATTTCTGAAAGTAAGACCAACAGATAGTCAACGCCTTTCTGGATTTGGCTCAATGGACTCTTTGTATCATCTTTTATCTTAACATCTTTTGTATAGAGATGTTAAATCTGTGCGCAGAATTTTATCTATCTAGCGCTCTTCGTTTTGTAGTTATCTTGTTAAATTATATTCGAACAGCCCGAAAGACAGACTTCCTCTGAATAAAATTTGATCGAAATCCACGAATTTCGTGTATCAAAGAACGGAACTTTTAACGAACCGAATTTTTCTCAAAACTGTTGGAAATCTACAAATTTGGTTTTAAGTTTGCATACCAAATTTCACCCGTCTAGCTCAAAGCGTTTTTGAGCTATTTTTGTCGCAAATAGATAGACGGACATTTTTCAAAAAGGTGTTTTTCGAACTCAGGGAGTTCTAAAGCATGGAGATTCATAAAAATCTCAAGTTCGATTTTTTTAATAGTTACTATCATTTCTGTATACGATCAAATAAAAATGTACGGAATTTAGAATTTTAGTTTATCAATATATTAAATGAAAGCGATAAAAATCATCCCAACGTATAGTGTACTACAACTGTTTCACTAATAAAAAGAAAGCGAAAAATATTTTTTCTTGTATTTTGAAGCAAAAGCATACATAGAATATGGTTTAAAAAAAAAAAAAAAAAACTCAAGTTCAACATTTGCGTAATTTTCGGTATTTTGCCTATTCTTGACAATTTCGAAATTATGTGTATGTGAATTCGACTTCCATATATGTGTTCGTATGAATACTTCGAGTCAGAAATATTACGCGGTATACGAATTAAATTTGGCACATAGTCTCACGTCGAAATTGTCACATTTCGTACGGAATCCGCTAATGGGAAAAGATGCATTTTCTAAATACATACTTCCTTTAACTAAAATTTCTATAAATATATGGCAGTCATATTTACAAAGATATTTTTAACATACTTATAGTCATTTACATTGAATGAAAATATTGTTATGCTGATATTTTTTAATGAATTTATCTGCAACCCCTTGCAGATACATTGCAAACCCGGCCTAAGGAATATTTTTTGCCCATTCCTTTGCTTACGCTTGCCACCTCGACTAATAAAATGTTAAATCAGTTTATTTGTGTTGTACATTCCATGACAAGGTGAATTATTTTAACGTACAATTTAACGTAGCACTACAGTTATTTTGGGACGGATCTTGTACTTTTCAGCAGCGGGGAGATGACGAGAAGAAGACTCAGCTGGCACCCCTCTCTCCAAACTTCCAGGCTTCACCAACGGGAGGACGTTTGGCCCCGACGAATTTGACGTACACCGGACTCGATTACACCAAGATTCCTTGGCGGAAGCGAGTCCCGAATCTTAACCCCTCCGGTTCCACAATTTGGCAAGATAAATTATAAAAGGTTCTCCGGTTCCCTGCCATGGCAAGATAAATTATAAAATCTCGAGTTTTAGATAGTATAAAAATTATTTCCTCCTACTAATGATTTCTAAGGTCATTTTTTAACACATATTTTTTTTTTTTTTTTTTTTTTTCTTTTCACCCAGAAAAAGCATTTTTAACAAGTCATTATATATCGCATCAAGTGAAAGGAAAAAAACAACATTTCAATTATTTTTATTGCTAATACTAAAATTTAAGCATTGCAAACATTCATTAAATGTTTTCATTGCTTAAATTATTAAATGTGTGTGACCCAATGACAATTTTATCGTTCACGTCCCTTCTTGTTATCAAATGGGGTAAATAACCATTTAAAACGAATATGTTTGAGTTTTTAACGAGTATACTCGTCATGGAAAAGTACATTTTGCGTTATGACGAGTTTATTCGTCAGGAGTAGTGACAATGTGCAGTCTGAATGACAATTTTAGTAAAACCTCAAACATATTCGTCAATTTCAAGATGTTTAAAATATTCTGAGGCCAAGTCGAAATCAAAGGAACAAATAAAAGATTATTAATAAGTATTATCAAAAAAACCTGCATATAATATGAATTGTTCCATTTTGCGTTGTATCATGATTTGATTAATACCATTCTCTAACAGCAAATTAAAATAAAATTAATTCTTTATGCTTCTTTTCGTTCATATGCGAAAAATGTAAGTTAGTTTAATTAAATAAATAAATCTGATTATTGAAAAAAAAAATTAAAGTGATTTCATTATAACATAATTTTATATTACACATTGCTATGTATTTGACGAGTATACTCGTCATCGCACAATTTTTGCGACACAATTTAGATATGCATTTTTCGAAAACGCCGAAACAGTTAACTGGATAAACTGAGTTTTCAATATTTTATTTTAACTCTGACTTTAATGCCCTCTTCAGTAAATATTTAACTGGAAAGAAAAGGAACATTAATTTTCTTTCAATGCAACAAACAATATATATATAAGTAACCAATCTAAAGTAAGAAATAGTTTGAAAACGAAACTAAAATGAAAACGAAAACAAAACAATTTCGAAATCGCAACTAAAAATTATTTCCTATTCAAACTAAAACCAAAAATGGAACAGGAAAAAGCTTCATAGTATTTAGAGAGCCCAAATGCAGCTACTTCTAAAACACTTCATATATATATATATGTTCCAAATGTATTAATATCAGCTTAGTTAGTACGCAATATGATATCTACCAACCTGATTAATGATGAGCACTAGGTTTACCATGAGTTGGCATATACCTATTTCTACTGAAAGGTCAAATGACCCCTTTCGGTATGTAATTAGAAAAAATTTAAATTTACCTATCTATTATGAAGTTAAAGTAGGAAAAAAGTTTTGCATTTTCAATATATTTGTTAAGATGTGGTGTGATGAAAAGGGAGTTCCTCTATTATTTATTAAAAAAAGTTTTATTTTCTAATCTAGGTCTTCAGGACCATCTATTCTTCTATCAAAACATTGACTCACACGTCTTCTTGCTGATAACCTATAGCAGCTTCTATTTGACTGACTTTAGACTTTGTCTTCTTGCTTCTTATATACACGCATTTTACTAACGCATACTTATTTCTGTATTTATACTCATATCTATGTGTGTCCCTATCAAACCGTTACATATTTAAATATAAATGTGTGTATTCTTAATAATTATTATTCGAATGATTAAAATGACCCTTTCGGTGAAAGTACGTATACTATATACATTCCTTCAAAACTGAAAATAGAAAAAAAAAAAAGATAATATTTGCGATTACATGTCTTATAAATGTAAGTAAAAATTAATTATAATATTCTCATAAAATACGGCAATAATTATCTTGAAGAAAATTAATGAACAGTTTTCTCAGAGGGGTCAAAATGAGCCCTTGGTAAACGTGTAGTTACCAAGTGTTAGTGTGTGTTAAATTAGCTCTGCTGTTAATATATCTATCTTAATATTTTAAAAAAAACTCAAAGAAGTGAGATTCTAAAATTGTTGCTAATGAATCAATGGATATGTGGCTTATATATCAGTGCATTTGATAGACATCATATGAACATTCATACCACCACATCAAAAGTTATTCAACATCACTCTTAAATCTGGTTTAAAGAAAGCCGCAGACATCAAATAACACATTACTGCTGTCCTCTATTAAACTGAATATCTTTAAAGGATCATCAAACCTACTGTTTGATCTGAGCTGCGATGTAAGTGGCTTATAGAAAATTAACTCGAGGCTTCTAATTTGCTACATTGCCGATCATTCATTGTATTGGCGGATATTTCAGTCGCCAAGTGAATTACATGACAGACAAGCCAATTTGTTCTCGGGAACATGAAATATTCAGTAGCAATTAGTCCTGCTGACGTTTACATCGCCATAATGAATGATGTTGTGAATTAATCGTATTTAAATATGCAGTTCCATTGCAGAATTCTCAAAAGCATAAACGCTCAAGGTTTTCGTACCTGTGGCTGACACTCGCATTTGTACCTGGTTAGAGAAGTTCTTCATGATTTACTGTGACATATTTTTTCATTTTTTCTGTTCGGAAGAAGATTTATGAAAGTGTCGCCAATCCAACCCATGTAATTGAGGAGATCGCTATTTCCGCCAAATTCTGTAAACACACATTAGATTTGCGTCATACTTTACCTCGATTTTTCAAAAGGAATTAAAAAAATCTGGTCTGGACTTGAAAATGTAGATGAAGATATTAAGCCTTGAATTTGAAACAGTTTACATTAAAGCTTCAATTCCTTAGCAAAAAATTAAGAACAAAATTGCTATATTGGTATAAACCGGATTACTCTGCGTAAGCTGGTTCTTATAAAGAATGTTCCGGATTATTCTGAATTAGAAAGACATTTTATCCAATATCAAATCAATAAAAAATGGTTACATAAGAGATGCAGTCTATACAACACTTATAATCAAAACAAAAAATATTTAAAACCAAATTAATTATTCTAAGTAATCACAAAAAATTTTATATTTAAAAATCTACATATTTCTGGAGCCTTTTTTAATTTTCGAGTTTATTGAACATTCCGCAAGAGTAAAAGAATCCTGATTTCGCAAAACAGCTTAGATTAATGTGTGAATGGCGTTCATACATGTCGCGTCATCTCCCATAATTTCTTGATCTTTTCAATCTGGGTTTATGTTTTCCTGATATTTATAATAATTTCATTTCAACTGAATATTTACATGGAAACTATAAGGATATCCGAAGTTATTCTATATATCCGATGAAAACTATAAGGATGGCACGTATCCATTTCTTAGTTGGTTTGGTTTTATTAACGTCCCGTTTTAAAGCAACACTAGGGCTATTTAGGGACAGACCTCGTCATTTTGAACTGCGTCAGATGATGAGATCGACACCTGAGATGGCACTCCTCACCAGCTGAAGGATGTGCACCAGGTCCGCTTACGCGGCGATTCTTCGGTGGAATCGAAAATCGAAACTGAAACCCTTTGGTCCCGTAGCCGAGGCCTTACCCCCATGCCACCGCCGTCCGATGCATGTGGAATCATGTCATTTTTGCAATAGAAACGGAACCGCTACATCCACATTCTACATGGTACTGTTTGCTAAGTAATTATGTACAAAAAATAAGTGACAAGATAAAATGTTTAATGGAACATACATTTTAAAATGCAGTGCAACATAGTTATATGAATAACAACATTGCATGTGCAATGACTGGTCGGACAGACAAAAGACCGATGGAATGCATAGAGAAAATGCGATTTATTGTCTGCTATTTGAACGATCCAAAGTCTTTACTCTCATCACCTCGTATCCTAAAAGAGTTTTAAAATTCAGACAAAAATCTTTTACTTTTCAAGATATAAAATGGTTTCAAATAGAATTTTTTTTATCCATATCAATTTAGTTTTTAGTTTAATTCTATTAAAGTACTGTTTTAAAGTAACACTAAGGTTTTTTGGGGCGGATTTCGTGATCTTGAACCGTTATCAGATGGCGAGGAAGGCACCTGAACTAGCACAGCCCCTCTCCAAGCATCCACGCCACCCCAATGGGAAGGCATCTGGCCTTGATGGATTTGGCGTGCAGGGTCTTGAGTATGGCACCATCCGGTTCCTAAGCCGAGAGCTTACCACCGCGGCCCCTCTATATAAATTTAAAAAATTCAGTGAAATTCCATTTACTTTATATATTAATGCTTTATACTTTTATAATTTAGAGAAAATATTCTTCTGAAAATTTGTTTTTATAATCAGCTACGTAAATTTGGAAATATATCGCTTTTGTATTTAATCTTCTTTGAAGAGTTCAAATTTTCCAGAGTTTCATTCAAACAAAAATCCTAGTTTTGCAATTTGACAATCATATAATCTCCCTATCTATAAAAATCTCTTGTCACTTCTATCATATTATATTTGAAGTAATGTTGATGAAAGCAAGAGACTAAGGATAAAAAGAAACACTTCAACACTCAACTGTCATTATTGACCAAAATAATGACAGTTGAGTGTACTGTAACCATACTGTACTGTTATGTACTGCATATAAAAAAGTGGTATTCAAAATTATATAAGGACTAGTTATTAAGTTAAACTTTTAAATTTAATATAATGAATCTCTATTTTATATATTCAGTAATATAGGAATTGTTACATATAATCTTTAAAAAAATTGGATAATCAAGTATATTTTAATAAAAATATCACTGCAAACATCCGGAACATCAATTCAAGCTGAAATTAGATAATAATTATTTGGCACATAACGTCAAAGCGGATCAGTTTTGAGTAATCGAAAATGTTTGGTAATCTTCTTCAACGATAAGATATTTTTTCAGCCTACACTATTTTTACATTTGAGGGGTCTATATTTTTTCGACCTTTCCAAAAAATAAAACTTATTAGAATAATATTGGATTTCAATGGGATCAATTCAAACCGATTTGTTTTCTCAAGGTCGATTTTTAAAGTTTATTTATTTGATTGTATGAGAAATACGAAGACAATTTCATTCTCTATATTTTTTTAAACAATTTCTTCACGTATTATTGATAATTATAAAATAACGTACTTTCTTCAAATACTGAAAATAAAACACCGACTAATGAAATCATCATTAGTAAATGAATTTATACATTAATAATTATTTAACAGTTTTCACAAGACTATATTTGATGAGGAACAAAACATTCTACACTATAAGAGAGCAGGCTATGTTTTAGAAAGTTACTCGTTTATTTTTTTTTATTCCTTGTGTTTAAAATAAGTCCAATTCATTTTTATGAGTTTGGCATCTCAGGTGTCGTCCTTGTCATCTGACCGCAGCTCAAAATGACGTGGTGCGTCCCAAAAGAGCCCTGATGTTGCTTTAAAAAGGGATGTTACTATAACTGAAAATTTTATCAGTTTTCAAGTTGTTGTTGCGTGACTATTTTAAGCCAAGCTTTTTCGCAGTAGCTTCTGAGGGTAAAGAACCCTAAACATCTGAGGGCAGAAGCCTGACTTCTAGCTCCTATGAATATGGAACGCACACTCACGCCTAACAACCCTTTAAACGGGACGGACTTCATTCATGCATTTCATTCACAGATCGTACTTTAGACCTGAATCAGAGAACGATCACCTCTGAAACAGTACTCCCAGTGATATTATTCTCGGCATGGAGGACTTTGTGACCACGAGAGATTTATACGTGCGCCAGCCACCACACACAGAGAGAGTTTTCGGGCAGCGGAATAGAACTCACAATCTAAGGGATGCGAATTCAAAGCCCTACCAATCAGACTATACCGACCTTTTTCAAGTGCGGAATATTAATTCTCATATCATATCTAATGCCGATGTATCATGCTATGGAAATTTTATTCTACACAACATGTCATTTGTTTGCTGCAGTTTTCCTGATTTGGGCTGGGAATGTAAAAATAAGAGAAAGTGCTTACATAGAAGGATTCTGTTTCCTAGTGGGAATGGAATTAGTTCTAATATTCATCCGTAAATAACATGATTAAATTTAAACTTAATCTGGCTATCAATTAAAATACTCTATTTTTCCGTGGAACAGCATTGTCGAAGAAAGTTGACATTTTGATTGCTTTGTTAGAATGTTTTTTCGAAATTTTGTAATAAAATTTTAATTACAAATTTTGAATCTAAATAGAATATATACAAATATTTTTAAATGAGTTGTATAAAAGGTAATTATATATATGATATGCAATGATATCTCTTAACTTAATTACCTCTTAACTTAAATTATCTCAAATTATTTTTTTCTAAAATGCTCTCTTATTTCCTGATCTAAATCACATGTTTTTATTTAATTATTTCTATCACGAATTCTAAAATATTGTGCGTTTTTTGCGCTCTGAGCGAAGGGATGAAAAATCCCTAACAGCTATGTATTCCTTTCAAAAATATCTAAAATTCATTTTCATAAATTGACACATGTAAAAAAAAAAAAATCCCAGTCAGAATCTCTTTAAACTAAGAGGTAAATGTCTATCACTTTGACTCTTATGTAATAATATAAAAATAGGATAAACTACAATATGAAACAATATTGTAGTTATATACCAAATGTACTAAAGTTATATTTCATTTAAAATTTTTAGAAAAATACTTTTTTCTTTGAATTAAAAAATAGATGCAATTGTTCCTGTTTAATCATCCCCGTATTAAAATAAGATATCATAAGATATCTTCATGATCTCGGTATGTACTCGGAATATTTTTTAGTATCCTGAAGAATTAGAAACTATATTGTAGAGCATTTTTGTGTAGCAAATTTCTAAATCATTTGAAATAAACACATAATTTCACTTTGAAAAATGTTTTAAATGGCGTAGTGAAATATTGTTTTAGTTTAGGTTATTGAATTATTGCATTCTGTAATTAGATGCTTGAAGAGACACCTACCACAAAAGTAAACTACAGATCTGAGTTTCTTGTGAAGACAGAATAAAACGAGGGGTAAATATTTATGAAAACTTTAAAATCATTTTAAAAATTTGTTTTAAAAAAGTAAGGACTCAACTGAGTCTTAAATAGGAATTATTTTCGTTCATCTTTATAATAAAATTTTTATATTCAATGTCAAATTAAATACAATTAAGAAAATAATTATACATTTATTTTATGTTCAACTTTAAAATGAATTATATTAGAGCTTTTTTTATATGTTTCCTATTTTCTTCCGATACACATTTGGTCGAAGTGATTCGCCTTGTCTGCATCTAAATATCTAATTCTTCTTCACAAGGTAATCAGCCAAACAGTAGAATCGTTTGGTTTACTTCCTGTAGCCAAAACTCAAGAAGTAAAAAGAAAGAAAGAAAATGCTTACGGCTGTGTATTTTAACACTGTCATTAAAAAAAAAGTTAAGCAGGCGATTGTTCATTTATAATATAGTTAACGATAGCCCCCACGCTATCAAAAACCGTTCTAAAAACTAACAGGGTATCGTGATGAGTTCTTCATCAAAATTATCTCTCAAAGTGTCTGCATTTGAATGATTCGTGATCCGTCTTCGTCTCGAATCGTCTGCTGCTTGGAACGAGTTCGCAAATAAGATCGGCAAATCACGAGGCGGCGACGAGGGGAGGGGGAAGTGAGCATGAAAAAAAATCAACTTACCCCCCCCCCCTTCGGAATAACTAGAACTATAAAAAGAAATAAATAAAGTGAGCTCGGTTCGGAATAAATAGACCAGTCGAAGGTGTGGAGACTTCGCGGCGCCCTCGTGGAGCGGCGGGTGCCTTTGAACTAAACGCGATCGGAATGGATTACTTTTGGTGGTACGCCCCTCCCCATATTAGTTATAATAATAAGAATAATAATAGAAAGCGTGAGAAGAGAGGGTAGATAGATCTATTAAAAAAACCTCTTGCAGTGGGAAGAAGGTATTTTTATTGTTGGGGTGCTTTTATTTATTTAATGCACTTTCACGACTTCGTGTGAAATTGGCTATGAACGCATCGCGGAATCGGTGTAAATTTTATGATGACGTGATTATGACCTGAAATAAGAAATGGGAACGAGGATATGCATGGAAAAATTCGAATGGACCTTTGATTTATTTTTTTATATTTATTTTCGTTTCGGAAATTTTCTAGTTATTTTAATTAAATTTTGCTGCAACTAAATCCCATTCATTTTGTACTTAACAGAAAATTACTTCTATACTCAGTTTCCATTCTACAATCTCCATTTATTAAAGAACCAAATATGGATAGATATAATTGAAATATCTTCTTTAATTATAATTAACAAATATTTCAGATTGTGCTAAAAACTTGTTTTTATGACACTTAATTGAACAGCTATGCTATTGATCCTATTTCTTTATGCTACTGATGCTATGCCTATGTATCAAGGAGGCACTTTTAAGGGGACAGTGAATTTTGAAATAAGGAAAAATGGACGAAAACAAGTAATTTTATTTTTATCGTTTCATCACCAAAATGTATGTTTGCATTGACCTAAAATAGTGTTATAAAGTGTAATGTTCAGTGAAATAAGCATTTGAAGGGTTAAGAGAAAAAAAAGTACATTTTAATGACTTTCTTAAAATGATAAATATCTTTGAAATGTTCCAGGTGTCTTAATTTTTGAAGAAATGGAATGGAATCAGTAATACAGATTTCTGTCAAACATTAAAAGAAGATGGTATATTTTATGTTTCGAGATTTTTTAGCTCATTAAAAGTCAATTTTAGTTCAGAAAAATATAAAATCCCTATGAAAATTCAGTAAGAGTGCATAAAAATTTTTCTAAGAAATTAGCATTTGAAATAGCAAAAAAATTCAGTAAGTGTGCATGAAAATTTTTCTAAAAAATTAGCATTCAATTGGAATTACAAAATTATATACATTTTTGTTCCCGGTAAATTTATATTGGGTAAAAAAAATTTAAAAAAATTAAATTGCCTGGAATATTTTGAATTTTTTAAAAATTACATATCATTTAAATTATTTTAAAATAATATATTTCATTTTAAAATGTTTTTTAAGAAATGTGACATATTTATATTTTATTACATTAAAAAATTCATAATCCTAAGTGAATGATTCGGAAAAGTGTCTAATAGAGTCCACCATTCCCTTAAGACATGACTCATGAGAAGAGAAAGGAGATATTGACTAGAAACCTTCATCCACATTTTAGATAATTCACGGAGAAATTTGAGAAAATCAAGAATAAATTTTTACAGTATATCTTCATTTATGTATTAAAATATTCAATTGATAATAAATGATGTTATCAAACATCTAGAGAATTAAAATATGAGAATCAGGCTTAGACTAAAGAAATAGCAGGACTGACTCCACTGGATGAAAATATTTGAGAGAGGATTTCCAAATCTACCCTGAAATATTGTAGAAGTCTGGGTTACAAAAATGGTAAGTAATAATAGGAATATTACTGATATATATTCACAATAGATTATTAATATATGGTAATAATAATAGTCATCTTTGTGTGCCTGTATTTCGTCTTAGATAGTTAATGAGAAAAATTATAAATTGTAAATTTTTGTTTAAAGTAAGTTAAGTGGTCTTTAAAAAATGTTTTTGTTAATGTATTTCAATTATTTAATATCGCATTATATATATATATATTAAATTCTAGAATCTTACTTTTTTTTTAACCACACTCGTTTTTTAAAAAAAGTCCAAACCATGGGGAAATTTTTTCTGAAACCATACGATGGGACAATGTGTCGAAAATCTCGTTTATGCAGTTCTTTATGCTGCAGCTTACCGTTTGCATTTTTCATCCATTGGTTAAAATTTTTGCTTTAAATGTTAGCATGCACCCTCAAAGATTTGATCCTTTCCCAGGTAGCAGAGCCTGTTGAACTCGGTCGGATTATAGAAAAACCACTCTAACAATCTACAGAGTTAGAAACTGGATTTTCACTCATTTCTCTGACTAAATATAAATTGTTAAATGAAAGTTTTGATTTTTGCAAAAACCATTCCTCATACGATGACTACTGATAATCCTCTGAGTTTATCGCCGTATTAAGTATGCTTTACAGATTTTATAATAAATAAGAACTACGGAACGATCGCCAAACTGCAATTTTTTCGAAGTAATTATTAGCCAAGTGTTGCAATCCACAAAATTTTATTTGCATTCTACAAAGCTGGAATGGAATATTTTCCAAGAGGAACTCCCTTTTTCCCCCCATTATCGAAGAAAGTAGCCGTTTTAAGGAGCAATTTATGATTTGCAAGATTATCCGTGATGCCTTACCATAATCTTAAACCGTGGCCAAAGATTACGCCTAAAAAAAGTTTCACTGAATTCAACTGTGGAAATCAGCATTCCGTTCATTTACTGGACATTTACCTTGCATGGCTACCACAACTGGTCTAATTAAACTATCTTAGCTTTCGATGGATCATTTTATAGGCTCTTTAATATTTATAACTTTAATTCACACACGCCTCTTACCACAAAGCAAATGAGACCAAACGTAGAAGCTTATCTTGGATGACAAATTCATATTTTGATATGTTTAATGGCAATTAGGCTGCTTTCTAAGGTAAGTGTGCATAGTAAAGTACTATTTATATGTTCATATATATAGATAGATAGATAGAGATATAGATATAGATATATACATAATCTATATACTTATAATAGAGCTCAATGTGTGTGTGTTTGTGTATTGGCGCTCTACAGATCAAACCGTTCGACCTACAGCTACAAAATTTGATAACCTTGGAGGCCGGGAATGTGCACCTCGGACCGATTTTTAAAATTTTTAATTAGAATTTTAATTCATTAAAAGTTAAGTTTCTCAGCTATAACTTATGAAAATATTACGGTACAAAATTTATTTATACATTATATTAAAGTTTAAAAAATGATTTCAATTTGATGAATATTTTAATGATATTTCTAATATTTTAACACATGAATAAAATTTCTGTTTTTAATGAATTTTTTAAAATCAATTTAATTATATTAAAGATAATTTAATCATTTAATCATAAAAATGATCTTTCCAATGATACTAATATTTGAACATATGAATGAAATTTCTGTTTTTAATTAATTTTTTAAAAATAATTTAATTATACTTTTCAACAATGTATTTCGCCCAAAATAAAAATAAAATTTAAGCTGCACGAGCACGTGTCGTGCACTCGCGTGCATTGGAAAAAATTAGCTTTTATCAATGTGTTGCCATCACATTGACAAAAGCTGAAATTAAAAAAAAAAATAAGCTAACTGTTACTGGAAATTAAATCTAGAAAAGTGTCATTTTCAGCACGTGCCTGTATGAAATAAAATAAATTGGAAGTATATTTTCTAAAAAATGAATGCAAGAAAAAGTTATACAGATATTTTCAAAAGATCATCGACAATTCATTCAGTACATCCGTTTTATTTAATAAAAAAAAAATGGTTTAATAAATAATCCACTCTAATTGCTGCCTAAAAACTAATCTCTAAACCATTGGTAATAAACATACATATGCTAACGACTCTGTTTTCAATACTCATATTTAAAAAAAATGCTTGGTTTCAGTGAAAAACGTTTTTTTAAAATTATTATTAATTGCAGTTTAATTATTTCCACTTTAATTTGAAATTTTACTGAAGCTGACAGAGAGATACATTGTACCTTATGGCTTAAGATCTTTATTTTAGTGTGAGCGAATTATAAGACTATCGAAATTCGTAGCTTAAAAATATCTTGAGACAAAAGCTATTAAAAGACAAGTTACATAAAATATTTAGTTGAAAATTTCAGGGAGCATGAATACTGGCGAGCCGGATGGTCTCCAAAGGCGGCTAATATTTTTGTATTTCTATATAATTTATAAGCACTGTTATGATTTCTAAGTTTCTTATGATTTTATTGGCTTAAAAACATTTTAAATGAAACATCATGTTCTAATTAAAATGAATATGTTAGTATTCATGAAATAGTTCGTTTATATTAATAAATTAAAATTAAATATTTGATTATAAAGCATTAAAAATAAATTTCAATTTTTTTGTAACATCTTGATTTTTTTAAAATCTGAAGACCATAATCTGATTTTATGCAAATTATTCTGCGTGTATTTAATATGTGAATGTTTTAATGCTGAAAGCAAAACTATCCAGAACAAAAAGAAAAAAAAACATCGCAAATGAGCATAATATGAATATTTAGTTTTCATGTTAAAGTATTATCAACGTTTAAATAAAACAAAATTATAGTTTATATTCAGAAACAAAGATGGTGAGTATGCTTCTCCAATTTAATCAAAATTTATATTTATTACGAAATGACTATCAACCATTTATAATTGTGCTAGCCCTGAATACCCTGATGCAAGTACAACTCTCTTCTTTTGGTTCTTTATGCACCCCAAAATGAATGCCCACAACCTGATAATCAATGCATTTATTATAAAAATTCAAAATATTCCAAAACTATTAAAATATTTTCGAAATATACTTTTTATCTTAGTATAAGGTGAAAAATATTATATGACTGACTCTCTAGAACAGATTTTCGCCCATTTCATTTAAATGTAGCTTATACACGTCATTTCTGATTACAAGTGCACTTCCTGTAATTGGAATAGCCAAATCAAGGATGCACCGATTCGCAGGTATCATCATTCTTAAAATATTTGTCAAAACATCAGCTTTGGACCAATAACTGGCCGCTTTATCCTAGTTGTAAGGTCTCGACTTCGGAAACAGAGGGTTTCAGGTTTGAGACCCGATTCCACCGAACAACCGTCGTATAACCGTGTCTGGTGCATGTTAAATCCATTGGGGCCAAACGTCCTCTCATTAGTGAGGTATGGAAACTTGTAAATGGGATATTAGCTCAGGTGCCATCCTCGTCATTTAACCGCGGTTCAAAATTATGAAGCTCGTCCTAAAGCAGCTCTGGTGTTGCTTTAAAACGGGACGTTAATATAACTAAACTAAACTTGGCCCAATAACTGATCGGATTTAATATAGGGTATCGACACGGACCCATATTTAATCTGAAATTGAAATACAAATAATATAGGAAATTTTCTTGATAAAAAATAAACTTTCATAATACTCTTACGTTAAAAAAACGTTAAACTCTTACGTTAAAAAAAAGATTCGAAACCATTTAAAATTTACCAAATATAAGGGAATTATGCTATTATGATCTCGCTGAAAATGCAAAAAAATATCATGCCACCGACTATTTAGAATAGACCTTTTGCAATTCAAACGAATACAAGGTGTGCATATATCTTATTGTTACAGGCAGTCAGAACTTTCAGATGTGAAAGAAGCCAGATTAGGGACGCCCCATTACAATAAGGTTTCGAATTTACATTATATAGATTTATAGACCCTATCTATTGCCAAACTATTGTCAAAACATCACATTTCAATATTTCCACAGCCAAATGATTCCCCTGATCTCACTCCTTGTGATTTTTTTTCCTGGGACGAAGAATTTGCATTCCGACATTATTTTTTTTTACAAGTTTAGCGCCGAAGGCTCTTGAAATTACGAACGGAGGCTTGTAATCCAATGTGAATCTTTAAATGAACAATGAGAAAAAATGCGTAGTTACACAAAATATTTATTTCGAAGGAAAGACCAAATAAACATATGTTTAGAATAAACAAATAAACAGGTTTTCCCTGTATACATTCTTCAATTATAACTTTCGAAACTTTCTGAAAGTAGTAGAATCGCTCTCTCATTCGTATTAAATGAAATTTATGTGCCACTATTTTGTTTTCATTGCTTTTATGGCATTTCTACGTCCCTTTAGGTTTATGTAAAAATTCTCACTGGATTAAAAAGAGAATTAAATTCCTGAAAGCGTAATTCTTCATAAATTAAAATGTAATCCTTCGAGAATAATTAATTCACACCTTTCCTCTAGGAGTGAATCAGCAGTCAGGAAATAATGAGCGCTTCTGAAGCACAAAAATTAGCTGGCACGCTTTGGGTCTTATTATGCATTTTGGTCTTATTTCATGGTTGCATTCTCTTCCAGAAAGGGGGGATATAGAAGAAAGCAGTAACAGCGAAAAGTCCCGTTCATCTGCGCAAGTCTTAATCCTCTGGGAAACGCAGAAGCTTGACATGGGAAAGTTAATATTTGATATTGT
>JAPMOR010101739.1:58239-115550 GCA_026543865.1 Argiope aurantia | reverse complement strand
CTTCTAAGTTCAATAACAAATTGTTTTAAGTTGCACGTGAGTTTATTTTTGCTTCTTCGTTGCACCACAATACAATGACTTAAAGATCTGGAAAGATGAGATTTTATATGAAGTCTGTTCAGCGTTTGTATGAAGTGACGTCACCTTCAGATGGCGCAACTATCGTTTGGTTTCTTATTTTTAATTAATTAATTTCGCGCCGCAAAGAATCGCGTGAATATCATTTGGCATTTTCGAATTTTTTTTCATTTTTACTCATCGCACTTTTGTAATGCGCAACTTATTCTTTAACGACTTTAGTATCATTTATAACCGCACTTTTGGGACTTTTATTGCACTCTTGCGATGTGTGTCACTCCAAGAATTTGTAAATATGTTTAAATAATAGAATATAATTTTAAAAACAAGTTGCATCATATTTATTGAATTTTACCATACATTATAACAGCTTTTGAACAGAATTTGCAATTTAGTTATTTGCTACTATTTATTTACTAGCCGCCTTTGGCGACCAACCGGTTCGCCAGTATCACCGCTCGCTACAATTTCCAATTAAATATTTTAAGTAACTGGTGTCTTAAAGGATTCTCAAACAAAACATTTTTAATCTTCAAATTTTGATAGCCTTACCAAACTTATACTGTTGTTTAGATCGTTTCGTTCAATTTACTATACAGTGGCTCCCAAAAGTGTTCGTACACTAAAGAAATTTGCAGAAATTGTGTTCTATACTTCTTAATAAAGCATTTTATTAGTTGGGTTTTTTTAATGAGCATCTTTAAGTAGTTCTTAATAAAACTGAACAAATATTTTTATAAAAAATCAAGTAGTATTGTTCTAAAAATAAATAAATAAAAAATGTCACAAAATTAGAACACAAAAGTCTTCGTACATCCAAACATTAGTTATTTAAATTCATCATAAAAATATCTTTTGCGGCTTATTTTTCTTCTAATTGAAAAATACACTAAAATCGGTTGATTTCAGTATTTAATATCACAATTATTTATTCTATTTACTTTATTCTTAGATATGACGCGCATTCGTAAAGAAACGAGTTTAGACGTACGAAAATTAATTATATTTCCTTTTAAAGCTGGAAAATCAGTTAGAGGCATTGCAACTATAACTAATCTACCTCATTCAACGGTGCAAAGCATAATAAAACGTTACAGAGAGTGAAAAAGGATTGCAAACACGCCTCGTAATGGTCGCCCTCAAATTCCATCAGTTAAAAGTCAAAGAAATATTGTGAGTAATTTTCTAAAAAATCCACGTCTGAGTGCAATATAGTTTACTTCACAATATAATGAATCAAATGGAACATCTATTTCCTGTGAAACTATTCGTAGAATTCTTCGGAATGCTGGTATACATGGCCGCTCTGCACGAAGAAAATTCTTTGTAAGTTAGAAGAATAGAATTGATAGGCTTAAATTTGCCAAATCTATGATAAACCAGCCAGAGAGCTATTGGAATCGTGTCTTATTTTCAGATGAAAGTAAGTTTAACATCTTTGGGTCGGATGGGAGAATCATTGTATAGAGAAAAAAAAAACGAAGAACTTAATCCCAAGAATTTAGTTGGAACAGTAAAACAGGGCTGTGGAGGTGTCATGGTTTGGGGGTGTATGTCAGCGGCTGGAGTAGGCAATTTAGTATTCATTGATGATATAATGGATCATAGAGTTTATATAAATATTCTCAATAATAATTTAAAAGTGTCAGCACAAAAATTGGGCATTTTAAACAACTTTGTGTATTACCAAGACAACGATCCTAAGCACACGGCCATGAATGTTCGTCTTTTTTGCCTCTATCATTGCCCTCAAACCTTTAAAACACCAGTTCAATCATCGGATTTAAACCCTATAGAACATATTTGGAAAGAATTAGAGGTGCGAATAAGAAGTCACGACATTAAATCGAAAATTCAACTGAAAGCAGTAATGATCAAGAATGGAACAAGATCGATGCAGAAGTAACCGACCGTTTAGTTAAATCTATGTCCAAACGTTTAAAAGCTATTATAAAGAATAAAGGATATCCTACTAAATACTAAACATTTATAAAAATTTAGAAAATTTCATATTTAGTGATGTTTTTTTATAGTGTACGATCACTTTTGTGTCCTATTTTTGTGCAATTTTATTTACTGACATTTTTAAAAAAATAATTTGCATCGAAATTCAAATTTATTCTTCACTGCTTTATTAAGAACTGTAAAAATATGCTATGAAAAAATTTTCATGTAAAAATTAGTATATATAATGGTAAATAATGAGGTTTTTAATTGATTCTTGTTGGTGTACGAACACTTTTGGGAGCCACTGTATATATTTTGCTAATTTGTTGTCATTTAAAACAAAACTTCAACTTTAATTTAAATTGTAAATGATGAATTTGCAATTAATATTATTTTTTAATAAAACCAAGCGTTTTATTTTATTTATCATCTTTATTGTTATTTATTAATTATTATTATTATTGAAAGTGAGTATTGCAAACAGAATCGCTAGGTATTTAAGTCTTATGTTAACTACAAAATATTTTTCATAATTTATGTAATATCTCAAACAATAATTCAACAAAAATTTCTGAGATTCAGCATAAAATTCAGTTTTTAGTTTTGCTTTCAAAAGGATTGAAATGAAATCAATAACAATATTTTGTTCCGGCCTATAAATATATTTCAAAAATTATGAAGTCTAAATTTAATGCAGTAAGGTATCATATTCTGGGAAATATTCTGGACACACAAATTTTAAATTAATGAATGAATGTGTCTATTTTCCACGATCAATTAAGACTTATTTATGAAGTTTTAAATGTTAAAAATTTAGAAAAACTCACCATTCTCATAATCTTAGGCCAATGAATCTTGAGAAACCTGCGCGCTGATTGGCGTATTTTCTTTGAAGCGATCGATGGAAAATCTAAAATTATCCTTTTTTTATTGAATAGTGATATTCAAATTTCATAAATCAGTCAGTTTAAGTGATTGGAAATTAACTCTTATAAGTCAGTGATTTAGTTGACTGGAAATTAACTCTATGACCACCATAAAATCTATGCTTTCTCTTGTGGTGTATGCATTCTCCTTAATATCCGCTCGAATAAAACATCAAATACAAAAGTACTACATAGAACAAACACATCAAAAGTAAACATAACATTTTAATAGTTGCCAAAAACAAAAGAGAGAAAAATGCAATTAATAAGCAGACGATATTTAGAAAAATACAGATATTTAGACTGGAAAATGAAATTATCTGAAATTAAAAAAGGGCGCAGACGATATTTTCAAAAGTAAAAATATTCAACATTTTTCTTGAATTTATTTTTTAGAAAAAATAATATTTCATATTTGTTTCCTTTCCTACAGACACGTGCCGAAAATTATATTTTTGCAGATTTCATTTCCAAAAAGATTTAATTTATTTTTAATTGGGAATTTAATCAATGTGATTTTAATTGGGAATTTAATCAATGTTTGAAAAAAGCTAATTTTTTCCCATGAATGCGAAACGTGCTTAATCTGAATTTTTATTTTTTACGAAAAAAATTATTGAAAAACATAGTTAAAATATTTATTTAAAAATTCATTAAAAATAGAAATTTAATTTTAAGATTAAAACATTAGTATCATTTAAAAGATAAATTTTTGATCTTTAACTTCATGTAAAAATCTTTTTTGTGCGGTAATATTTTCGGAAGTTATAGCAGAAACACGTCAAAATTTCGCTTAATTTTTAAATAAATAAAATTCTGGTTAAAAATTCGAAAAAATAACCCCCAGGTGCACATTCCCGGCCTCCAAGTTATACACGTGCCAAGCTGTAGGTTGAATGGTCTGGCCTGTAGAGCGCCAACATACACACACACACATTGAGTTTTATTATGAGTATAGATTAATTTAAATTTATGTCAAATTTTGATCAAGAACTGTTCAGAGGAAACCTGTCTCTTCGACTGTTCGAATATAAGCAACTACGATGAAATTCAACAAACAAGAGTTATCGCATTGACGTGCTACTTTCAGTAGCATGTGCTTTCAGCACAGACCGAAAGACGTTCAACTGCTTGTCAAATTTCTATAGGTTCTTGTTCTTTTCGTTTTGTAGTTTCCGTGTTAACCGACCGGACTGATAGATTTCTTCTGAATACATTTTGCTCAAAATGTGACAGAAATTTGCAACTTTAGTGTAAGGATCATATACCGAATTTCGTCAAGGTCAAAAGGATTTTACGATGTCTTTGTCACCGACCAATATGCCAAAGGGTAATGATATTATGCCAAATGGTGTTTTTCGAACTCGGGGTGAACTAAAATGTGGAGATTCATCATAACCGAGGGTTCGAATCTTTTGGGCGATTACATTTATTTATTATAGGCTGGTACATTTATTTATTTATTATAGGCGATTATTTTTCTATATTTCCTATTCGAGAAAATAAAAAGTACTCATTTAATGAAAATCGTTATATTTTAAGAAATTGGGTAGTCATTTTTGGAATTAAAATCGGATAAAATGTATCTGCCATTAATACATTCTAATAAGACTATTTTAGTACTCCAAGAAATTGGAACATCTAAATACTTTAAATGCAACAAAATGTTCACTTTTATTTGAATAAGAAATCTTCATATTTTTTTTATTAACCCAAGTTTAGAGGGGAAAAAAAAGATTTCATCTTCTTCAAAAATAATGAAGGATCTTGGCCTTTGTAATTGCGTAGAGGAATAAAACAAAGTAGAGGGTGGCAGGTTTTGCATGAGGATGGCACAGATGGGCGGCAAGGCCAGTGTTGGAGCAAGGTCGGACCGTCAACAGTAGCCAACAGATGGTTCACACGAAAGCCATGAATCACTGTTTTCTGAAAGCGGCTTCCGCTATGTCTCTTTTTTTGCAAATTTGTCTCGTGAGAAAAGAGTTAAACTATTATCTTCTTCCTTATCATTAAAATTAGATTTTACATGAAATTCTTGTAAAATATGTCCTTGCACTCATTCCCTGTAGCAGAAAATGAAATCGATTAATCGCATGAATATATAGACCTAAAGATGCTGAAAATGCAAATTGAATAAGTGTGTTTTGATTTTAGAGATCAAACAAAGAAATTTATTTAGTCAGAAATGTTTTTAGAACAAAACTATTATTTGAAAATGGATGGGTTTCAATCGCACCTAGAAAGTGCAAGAGACAAAAACTAAAATTAGCATCGCAAAATTTGACTAAATATGTAAAACAACCAAAATGGCATCATTTATGAACGATACCTTTGAAAATTTATTGAAAAGAAAGAGCGATTATAGTTTTGTTTTCGATTTTACTTCAGAATCATGCATAAGGAACTAAAGAATAGTAATTTGTTGACCTTGAAAATTTAATATTTTTTCTTTAATATTGATTTAATTTTTTAAAATATAAAAACAGAAAATCATAAAGAATGTATTAATGTTATAAATAATTGTTACAGATTAAAAAATGCAAAGTATTGACAAATAAATACTAAATTCATA
Source organism: Argiope aurantia (assembly GCA_026543865.1). Taxonomy (NCBI): domain Eukaryota; kingdom Metazoa; phylum Arthropoda; class Arachnida; order Araneae; family Araneidae; genus Argiope; species Argiope aurantia. The sequence goes on along the minus strand of JAPMOR010101739.1, from coordinate 110,027 downwards.
TTAACGTTTTGCACTTAGAAAAATAATTCGATGCCAAATTATTCAGCTAAACTAAGGCTTGTTTATTGTTCCGAAAAATAAATAAATGTAATTTTTTCAAGTTGAATTTCTCCGAAGAGTTAATTTACACCTTTTTACCATTCTGTAGATATTTTTAACAATCAAAATTTTAAAGTAAATGAATAAGAGGTCAAAATGATGCACCGTCTTGAATGGTGACCATACGTCACCTCTCGAGTGAAAAGGGTTAATAAACATAAATGTAAAGCTTTGTTTTATGATTAATTTTATGATTCTAATTATGAAAACAAAACCTTTTCAATATTTTAACAATTTTTAGTACTAAACCAACATTTTTCATAAATAATGGTTTAATCAATCTTTATAATTGCAATTAATCATCTGCGGGTGATTGCTTGATAGTGGAAAAACTCATTAGAAACAATAACTGAGAAATTTTTTAGTGTGTGGATTAATGACGCATTTGAAAAAGATGTTTATGAATGAAGACTGATTCTTCCACTAGGATTCAATAGGTCGGCGTGCTGGTCTAGGGATAGCGCGTCTTCCCCGTAATCTGGGTGTCCGAGGTTCGAGTCCTGGTTCGGGCATGATTGTTCTTTGCTTTCTATCTTAAGGTGTGTGAAAGAGCCTCGTCCCCCTGCAAAAAGGAGTTGTGCAAGTGAGTGTGTGAGTCATGTTCATACGAGCTAAAAGTCAGACTTCTCTCCTTGGGTGCTCAGGGGCCTTTATCCTCAGAAGCTACTACATCCCACAGATTCGGCTTAAAATCGCTGACTTCGTCAGTGGGATTATCTATGACAAGTGCCATAAGTAACAAAAACACAACAGGGCTCACTAATGTACTGTTCGTTTCAATATCCTGAGATGACCACTTTTCGGTGATTCTATCTCACTAAGGGGTGAGACGCTGAAGGATGTGCGCATTTCCGGAATTCAGTTTATTGTTAAATGTAAACATCTCCTCTTTTCATCTTTCCTCTCACCCCTATTTTGTCTAATTAAACCCATCCTAACGCATGCGCAAAAGCGCACAGGGCTTTAGAATTCGTTGGCCAACAATATGAGATTTTACTTTGAAGAAAATTTTGTAAACATATGGTTAGAGCGAAAAAGTAGCATTGAACTCTCCTTTCTTCCCCTTCCACACACATTTATCACCCCAATCGGTTTCTTTATGTGGCCGTCCAGAAAACAAAGCTTATTCCTGAAAACCAACTAAAGTCTGTGAGAAAAGAACGCGAGAGAGCGCCCAAATGCAAAATGACATGTTCACCTGTGTCTCTTTTTTGTGGTTTTATCAGCAGGATCTCGATAGTAATGTTAAAAATTCAGCTTACTGACAAAAGAATGCATCTGTACGGATTAATTTGTGTTATGAAGTTTGATGCGTATTACTTATTAACCGTTCATAATCATTTAAATGTGAGGCACGTTTATTTACTAAGTGATAATAATGTCCCGTTTTAAAGCAATACTAGTGCTATTTTGGGTCGAACCTCGTCATTCTAAGCCGCTGTCGGATGACGAGGACGACACCTGAGGTGATAATCCCCTCCCCAAGCTTCCACATCACAACACATCAACTGGATGAAGTCTGGTCCCGACGGATTTAGCATGCACCATACCCGCTCATAAGACAGTTCTTCGGCGGAATCGGGTCTCGAACCTGACACCCTCCGATCCCGAATCCGAGACCTTATCACCAGGCCACCATGGCCTGCTCTCACACTTAGCAAGATTATAGTGTTATACAATTGTCTGCTGAGATTGTTCTATCGGAGAAATATTGAAATAATGACAGACCCTCAAAGAAAAAGATTTAAAAATGCGAATAAAATATTATGGTGCATATTTCCATTCACGATATAAAAAGAAAACTTTAAAAAAAATTATCATCGCAAAAGACTTCATATGATTTCTAAAATATATATATATATTATCGCATATTAGACCTTTCAAATGAAATGAAAAAATAAAGTTTTTGAGTAAAAACATAACTTTATTTTGGCAAGATTAAAAAAATTTCGAAGTACTTTTTGTGGAGGAAAGCAGTCGATTCATATATCGATTAAGTGCGTGCGGAATTTTATGAATAATTGTAATATTTATATATAATCTGCTTTGTTCTTTTGAGGTGAAAATAGTTCTTTTCCTGATATAATTACAGAAAATATAAACTATGAAATCGAATGAATAACTAGTTGATCTGAAATTAAAGTTAGTGTTATATTCAGTTACGTATTCAATCTCAATCGCACTGCTTGTATCTGTAACCTTTAAAAACAAAATTCGATTTTTTTTTAAAAATCAGACACAGCAGCGATGTGAATATATAAATTTTCACTCATTCATGTGCAGAGATTATTTTAAAGATGTCCTTTCTGGTAGGGAAGTAATGTTGGAAAAGAATAAAATGCTTTTTTTTTTTACAATGTATCTTTAAGAAAACAATATTCAGTTTCCTTCAGTATTCTGAAACGACCACTTTTCAACGATTCTATCTCACTGAGCAGTAAGATGCGGAGCGGAAGGATGAAAACATTTCCGGAATTCTTCGTCATTCTTTGATCTTGATAACTCCCCCCCTTCCCCATTAGATACTGTTTCACTCAACTTTTTTCGAGTGTATCTGTTTTTGCGTGTCGTTTCTGATTTTATTATTTTATTTTAATTTAACCTCTGAATAATTCGAGATTAATTTATTGTTAAATGTAAACATATCCTCCTTTCATTTTTCCTCTCACCCCTATTCTGACAAATTAAACCGTAAAGCTGCACCAAAGCCCGGTGTGTTTTAGAGTCCGTTGGCAAAGAATATCGCATACTTGAAAGTAGCAAATTTGATTTCTTTATAACATAAATAAATGACCCAAAACAAAAATTAAAAATAAATTTTGGGATTTCACCAAAATCTCATTTAACACAAATCACTAGAATCGAAACTTTTGACTATTGCGATATTCTCTCATTGCATAACAGGGTCGCGGTAGCCTGGTTATAAGGTTTCGGCTGCGGGAACAGAGGGCTTCAGGTTCGCGATCCGATTCCACCGAAGAAGGATCTGGTAAACGTTAAATCGGCGGGGCCAAACGTCCTCCTGCTGGTGGGGTGTAGATGTTTAGAGAGGGAGGGTGCTAGATCAGGTGCCGTCCTTGTCATCTGACCTTAGTTCAAGATAAGAAGGTCCGTCCCAAAATAGCCATAGAGTTGCTTTAAAACGAGACATTAATATAACTAATTAGCTCTTTGCATGATTTTGTGAATACGAATTAATAAATACGCATTCTTTTCATTGTTTTTCTCAAAGCAAATTATGATGAATAATGAAATGAATTAATGATTTATTTAAATAATTTATTTTGCGGTCTTTCACGCCGCATCGTCTCTAACTATAAAAAGCGTGACTATTCTCTCGACCTTTTTGTATATTTCATATTTAACTTTTTTATTTAATGAAAGAACATATTAGTGACTCCTGTCAGTTGATTTAGCCAATTTCACTTTTTTCCTTCTCACTTCCTGCTACACAAAGTATATAAAAAGAAAATGTTGTAATCGTTCAAATAATTCCAATTGTATGCTTTGACGAATGCGCATATTTCATGCTCAAATCCGAAAACCACATTTGTGGAGTGCGCACGATCATTCAAACGCGCTTTGAGTTCAAAGGATGGATTTTAATCTATGAACTTCACATCAATTGTTTTAGATTTCTGTCAAATTCTGAACGTAATCCATTCGGAAGTCTATCCAGTTATTTCAGAACAAGGGAACTTGATAACTATAAAACGTAAAATGCTAGATAAATGCAATTTTGTTTACAGGTTTAGCATTTAAAATGTATATTTTTATAAAATGTTGAACCAATCTGTTAAGAGGTTATAACCATCTATCGGTCTATATTTTCGTGTGCATGTGAATGGAACTGACTTAAATGAAAAGAGGGTTGTAATATTTTAATAAATGCAGCATCTTAAATAAATACATTTCTTATGTGATCTTATGACCATAACTATAACTCTATGCCAAATTCCGGTTTCAGTCGATGGAAAAAAATATCCGAGATAGATATTCCAGTACTTGTGTATTAACTGCCAATAATTTTATATAATAGAATCAGTAAAAATAACATATTCACTTGAAAGATCTATATTTAATAAGCATTGTTAGACGATGCCACGCAAAGATAGTAAATTTTATGCAGAGAGATACGGATAAGACCTTTATTGCAGAATATACCAGAATTTTTTTAAAGAAACACTAATGCTGGTCGAATTATCTTATTCACATACATAAGAGCAGGAAGTCTGACACATAAACAGACAGAGAACACATCTGATTTTGAATTTTATACAAGTCTTTGGGTAATAAAAAAATTATAAATATTTTCATTAATTTAATTTACAGCGTTTTTAAATTATTGTGTTTCTAAGGTGTCATATGCACAAAAAAAAGACTTTTCATAGATGGATTTTTCATAAAATTGGATACATGGTCTGCAGCTTCAAAATAAACTGTACTTACCAAATTTCGTCTACTAGTGCATTATATTCCTGAGCTATCACATTCACTGACAATGAGATATGATCCTAAACCAGCCGGAGTGGTCTCTTCAAACATTTCTCGGTTAATTTAATAAAGATGAATTTCTGTTTTAGATGCATTTTTCCGCAATCAATTGAAACCAAAATTTAACTTAAAAAGGCCATTGCAGTCGCAAAATCCCATACCCAATTCGATATATTTAAGTTCATTGCGTTTTTGAATTATCGCGTTTAGATGCTTTTGAAAGTACAGACCGACAGACTGTTCAACCCCTTGTTGGATTTGACTCAAAATTCAATATAAATGTTCAATCTGTGAACCAAATTTTATCCATCTAGCTCTCTTCCTTTTATAGTTATCGTGTTAGTTTATCCAAATTACTTGGGATCCGATTTGATTCGAACAGTTATTGAAGGAGAGAAGAAAGAAGGGGGAGAAAAAACGAAAGTAGAAAAGAAAGAAGATAAAAAATGAAAGGTAAAGGTATTAATTTAATGACTACAGATGCGATTTTGTTTGCATCTATTACACCAGGGGTGAGCATTGAGTCGATTGCGATAGACCGGTGGACCACCAAGATATTTTGAGATGGCCACTTTGACTGAGGCTGAAGAAATCGGTTCTTAAATTAATGTGTTACCTTTTTGGCAATGTTGATGTGGAAGAAATAATTAAAAAATATAAATTATATATGCTCTTTATCTCTTGAAGAAGCTGAGTTTTTCTCCTTTCTAAGAATAACTTTTGGAATCAAATGGAGAAATGGATAAAATGAATGTTGTATATCATTTAACATCTTTATTTTGTCTCTACCTACCTGTGTGAATCTTCATTTTCAACGGTGAAGACAATAGATTGTTCCCGCCTCACAGTCGACCACATAGAATCCAGTGCAAGATTAGCAGTTAGGAATTATATACCGAGATATTCTAGATTGGCGGACAGTATGCAGACTAAGTCTTCTACTAACTACGAGAACTGATTTAGATGAAAATGATTTATCTTTTACGGTATTTTGAATTGCTTGATATTAAATGCATCATTTGATATAATTATGTTTGTATCTTGCTATTATTATTATGTTTGTAGGTATGTAGGTAAGTACATATTCCGTATTTGTTAGTAAGTTATAATAAATGTTATAGACCTTTTTGTTAAAGTTTACAACACCTACGCCACTGGGTGGACAGCAACACCTCGAAAAAAATTAGAAGTATTCCGTAGTCTGGAAAAGTTTGAACATCTTGTCTTAGTCCACATAGCTACTCGATTTATGATTTATTATAACAATAAGGACAAATTATACAAAAGCAGTCATTATATAATTATCACCAGCCATTCGAATTGTTCGGTCAGATCTTATACTAATAAGGGAATTTTAGAATAAGTGATACAGGAAAGAAAAAAAGGGAGAAAATATGAAAGAAAACGAAAATACGAAATAACATGCAGATAACGTATTCATTTAAAATGTAATGACTACAGAAAGGATTTTATTGGCATCTCGTATCTTTAAATGCTCATACCAAATTCAGTTATTTCGCTTCTTAATTAAATCTTAAATACATATTGTTGCCAGTTGCCTACCTCCAGTTCCACTTAATTTCATTCGAAAATCTAAGCGTGTCCGTTTCCGAACGCACATTGACAAAAATAGATACTAAATCATGTGTGAAAGAAAAAAGTTCACATGACTTTTAGCATGTACGATATATCGTTTTTGGATATGGTAGATGATGAACCGGAAGAGATAGTTTCTATTGCCGGTTTCCCTGTAAAGTAGTGATCTATCTAATTATTAAAAATTTACTTCTTACCTTGCTGTCAGGTAAGCTATCAATGTTTGATGTTGTATTCGAAAATGACATTACATAGAAGCTATATTTTTGAGCTGCATGTTGCCAGAAGTCTACATACAGCTTTTTTCAAAATAAATATACCATATTATTACCTGGATTTTTTTTTATTTATTTTTCAACGTAACCTATGATTATTTTCCTATAATAAACGTTTTTTTTTAATTCAAAACAAATAATCGTGCATTTAAGGATTAATTCTTGTTCCTGAAAAGTTTTGGTACATAAAATGCCTCTATTTTTCTCAAAGGACTCAGATATCTAGAGTTCTATTGCGCCAAATATTCACTTATTTACATGCGTTTTTAAACAGAGAATAAAACTTGAATAACTCGAAATCCGTCGAACATTTCATTCGCGTGTTTCGTGAAATCTGTAAAAGATTTAAGAGAAAAAAAATGTGATTGCTCACTCGGAGATATCATCAGTTGAACAGCTGTTTAGAATGTTAAAAATACTATTAAAATTCGCCCTTTAAAAGCTGTCCTTCTGATTCCTATTTCTGGAATTAAATGCGGGGATAAAATAAAACTTCATTCATAAAGATCAACGAACTCCGACACTTACGTTAACTTGGAAAGAAGATTCACTTTTTTTTTTCTCACACATGTAAAAAAATAATAAAAAAGTTAATTTTTTTTTCTCTAAGGTGAGGTTGTCCCGTCCATACTTCATCTTTCTTGGCGCCCTGATTCCGGCGCCGCCGAGCAGCGGGGGTAACCCACGCCTTACCTTTTGACCCCCCTCCCCAGGGCGGGGCCCTAACCTCCGATTGTGAAGGGGGGACGCATTTGATAAGAATACAAAGCCTGAGCTTTTGTTTAGGCTGAATATCGCCACATTTGGCTGGAAATTAAATAGATTTGGCGAGTTATGGCAAACATTGTAATTACTACCTGTTTATTCTAATAAAATATCTTGAAATTAAAAAAAAAATCAAAACTATTTTTTAAAAAATTTTGAGTTTTTTTTTTTAATTTTACAATTAAGTAAGCATTTTTAAATAAGTTAAATATACCTGTTTAAAAAAGTTAAACATATCTTTTACTAAATAAAAGCAAATTCATACAGCTGCCGATTATTGAAACATCATTGCTTTGTAATTTACTTTGAATTAAATTATTCTATCGTTATTAATACAATTAATTATTAATTAAAACTCATTACTAATGATTATTACACATTTATTTTCTATGATAATTATGAAGATTAAAAACTTTCGACACTTAGTTTTCCTCTTTTTAATATCATTTTATCACTTGCACAATTTTTTTAAAAATTAATATTATCTATATTTTTATAAAATCAGAATGGCAACCAAATCATAAATATTACGAATGAAAAAACAATTTATCATCAAAAGTTTTACCATCAAGAGTTTCATATTACAAAATGTTTTTGAAAATAAAATGATATGAATATTTGTTGATTTACTTTTTGAAGTTTTAACAACTTTATTATTTAAATCGTATTGGATATTTTAAATTCTTTTCCATCCTACAAATAGCATAACTTCTTATTTTCTATAAAAAAATTGAAATAGTTTATTTTTCTTGTAATTTTTGCTTTATGCCTAGATCTTTCCCATATACTTACAACTAACTATAATCTATAACAAACATAAACAGTGAATAAAGACAAAACATGAACAAGATATAAAGTCGGGGAAAAATATTAAAAATCGAATGAACTCTCGATTACCAAGACTGTTAGAAAATGCTTTTTATAACACACACAAAAAAAACCCAATTGTCCTTTTTTTATAAAAAAAAAAAAATTGTGTACGTGTATTGATGCACTAGAGAAGACTATTTAATTTAAGGTATATTTGCATCAAATCACATAGGTCTAGAGTGTGGAACTGTGAACCTCAAGCGTTTTCTTTTTTAATTAAAAATTTTAATTGAATAAAATTAAAAATATTTTGACATTATTTAAGGAAAAATCTGTCAAATATATAATCGCAAAAAGATCACTTTTACATCAATTAGAAATTCAAAACATTTTTTTTTTGACATCTTATTTACTTTCATACCATTTCCCCTAATTTTAATAAATATTAAATTTATGTTTTTGCTAAATTTTCAGCAATATTTTTTGTTTTGTTTTCTTCAATGAAATTCAAACCTTTTCCGTTGTTTCGTCAAGAATTAATTCGCGCATTTTTATCAATAGCCAAGAAGTCACAATTCGTTTTCATATTCTTTGCAATTCGCTTTCATACTATTTAAGAATATTGTAAGAAATTTTCACTTTCTGAATTTATTTCATTGACTTTTTGTGGCATTTGTGAATACAATAACCCCCCCCCCTCTCCAAATAAGAAGTACATTGGGAAATTAATCTGGTATGCTTAAGGTAATGCTTGCTATTCTTTAATTCTTTTTTCAGCATGTTTCCATCCAGTTAACATACTGCTAAGCGTGTTCACTTAAAATACGTTAATTACGCCGCACTAATTTAATTTTGGAATTAAGATGGCTGAATAATTAAGAAAAAAATCTGTTGTGACAACGCAACAGATTTTAGATAATGCAGATAATTGCAATTATCATGCGATGAGTCGTAGATTTCTGACTAGGCAGCTGCCTCGGGTCGCTGAGCTGACGGAGAACCGCAGACAGGATGATTAAGATGTTAATAAAAACAATAAAAAGATAAATATAAATGAAATAAATAATAAATATAATTAAAATAAATAAAAATAAATAGATTTGTAAAAATAAAATTTCCATCAATTGTAAAATATTAGGATAATATTAATTCCTTGCTAAGTTTCAATGACGGAAGTGTTTCACTACATTTACTTCATTATTATAATATTTATTTAACACGAGTATCTACTTAAATCTGTTAACAACTATCTGTTCTGCTGTGTACAAATACGAATGCCGCACTGTAGTGACATAATACATAAATAAAAACATGCAGGTTTTCAAAATAATTACTAAATTTAAAAAAATTAATGTAAAATAAATTAACAGGCTTATTAAATTAAATAAGAATTGAAATATGAAACTTAACTGACTAACTAATCAATAACTTAACTGCGTTCGACGTGTGTACACGTCAATCAAAATCTTCATTTTGGTTCGATAAACTTAAAATTCTTAAGAAACTTATAATTCAGTAAGATGTAATATAAATGTCATTTAGTGGTAGGCTTTTTTTATAATATCGAAAAACCCGTTATAAATTTAAAAAACAATTACCTTAAATCCTTTGTTCATTATATTGCTTTGTACGATTTGTGTATTGGATTTTTCTGCACTTTATTTATATATCGGGTATTCCCCGATAAAGATAAAATGCAAAATAAATAAACTACGAAGGCTTCTAGTAAATTCTGGTTTGTGAGATTGACATGACATTCATAAGTTTCAAAAAAAAACTTTTCTTGGATTTTTTTTAACTATTGTCGATGTTAACGTTGGTCGGCAAAGTACAGCTGCAAAAACTACAAATCTCTTCTCGGAAATTTCTAAAACTTTATACCAGCTGTACAATCAATATTTACATTTACTTTTTTGGTAGCTTTTAAATTTCAGAAAACAATACCTAACCAACATTGAGACCATATGTACTTTACTATGAATTTTTCGAAACATTTATTATGCAATATTTATTTGTACATTGCATTCAACATATATAAATATATATCATTCCTTGATTTTGAGTACGCACAGATTAAGAGACATTTAAAAATAAATTTCGCAGTTAACTGGTGAAGAGGGTGGCATATCATATATTGCCCAAGCCACTCATTGCTTGAATCCTCCACTGCATTCGATTTTAATATTTGATTCATTTTTCTTAAGAAGGTTCATGAACATAAAGAAAAGATCAAGTATAAGGCGTCTAAAATAATGCTGCTTAAATATCTGTCTTTATTTGAAATGTGAAAGGACAGCGGTGGCCTGGTGATAAGATCACGGTTACGGAACCAGAGGGTTTCAGGTTCAATTCCTGATTCCATCGATGTACCGTAGTGTAACCTTCGGGGTCAAACGTCCTCCCTATGGTGTGGTGTGGAAGTTTGGAAGCAATCAAATTTGAAATTTTAAAATACGTTGTTGAAGAAAACATGCATTATTGAATTAAATAAAATCCAACGCAACCCATATTCCAGACAAGCTAGCTGGGCGCTAAAGTTGATTCATTTTGATGTCATTAAATGTGTAGATCCCTTATTCAAAAACATTTTCGTCTTGATTTGTATTTATTTTCAATCATTTTGATGACTATCCACGCCACTCGATTCTGCTAATATTGTTGAGTTTAGTGCATTACTCCACGTTATATTTGTTAATTAATCCACATTGTGAAATTTGTTACATCAAAATCAAAAATTTTATTTGTGATTTATTTGTTCACAAAAAGTTTATATCAATTTCAAAATTCTTGGGCTTTATTATCCAATCAAGAGAGAGAGAAATGTGTTGATTTTGTTGCCACATGCATTAATTTAGCTCTGTAAATACGCTTTTTTGGCAATGATATGGTGAATGCTGGGAAAACTTTCAGCTCCCTAATACTATCATTAAAATTTTAGAATACAATAAATGAAATTTTCTTGTATTTTCAGTCTTTAAATTTAAGTACTTATGTGAAAATATTTTAATTTAATAATTTGAAAGCTCATCAGAATTACTGATTTGTGAAATAGTATTGTTGACGATTTCTAATAACAAAAACATAAAAGGATTGAAACTAGAAATGAACATTTTTTTAAGTTTTGAAATTCTGTTTTCTTTAACTCTTAGAAGCCTGATTTTCCAAAGTATCAAAGTACAAACAAAAATATCAATATGTTAATTGTAATAGCCATATAAAGTAAAAAATAATGTAAAAAATCAAAATACATATTTTAGTATATTTTAGCCTAAGATATCAAAATTGTCCCTCACAAAAAAAAGCAAGATTTTCTTCAAGTAAAACAGGCCTTTGCCAAAAATAATTATATTATTGTAAAAATAAGATATTCATCTATCTAAAAAGCATTTTTATTTTTAGGAAAAATGAAATGCGTCAAAGATTTATTCCGCTGAACTTTTCTAAAAATATGTCACTCGTTCAGTACGGCAGGAAAACAAAATGTCATATTATTTGAAAAACTTTGACAGCTGACATTTACTTTTTTATTAAACTCTGTTCAAAAGAATACTATGCAATGGTAATATACATACAGCCAAATATTAAAAACAAAGCAATTGCAAATGTACAATTTGATTTAAAAGCCCGTTATCAAATTTGAAACTTAAAGGCATTAAAAGGCTAAATAAATTATTTATATATTAAAGTGTTATCATCTTACGTTTCCACTTATTTATATAAATTTATTTTTTATTCTAAATTATATGAATGATTTTCTGTTACAGTTCGATTTGTGCGTTCTTTTAAAGGATATTTTCCTCCTCTTTAATTTATAGACATCATTGACTTCTGAATCGAGCAAACCATTCATATTCCCCACAATTCGCACAATTTGATTACTGGCATTTTGATTATTTCACATTGATTTGCCCATCCTGTAAACATCCTGCATCGTCCTGTAAGCGCCGAATTTCATCTTTTTCGGAAAAATCCTCTTTCCCATACATGCAAGCGCAGTAGACAATACTCTTCACTTCATCTTTCGTCGGTGAATACGCGTGTTGTGCTTGCGTTCGGGAGCTGCCATGTAATAAAGAAGTGCGCTTCAAAAAAATTTTTAAAAAATGCTTTTTTTTAAAAAAAAAAACAATAATAGCCGTCTATCATGTTGAAGAGCCCTCAACGCACTGAATCGCATTTCATTATACGTGTTATAAAATATTTTCTTCAAATAATCTTCAAATGTTCTTATACATACGAATCCTGTTCCGTCTCCTATAACAATAATGACAAAATTGCAATACCGCTGCGAGTTATTTTATACAGAAAGTGACGTGTAAACAGAACATGAAAAAGAAATAATTTCTATTTCGAAAATTCGTTCTGTCAGTAATTGGTTTCACAAACTTATTAATTAGAAAAATTGCTAATTAGAATTCAAAATGTCTGAAAACGCTAATAAGGATACGCAGAGTTATCAAAACAATCTCACAGGTTATATATGATTACAATTACCTTGTAAACAATTATAGAAAGTCAAAGTTGGAATACGATACAGAAGAAAGATTAAAACTTTATTAAAGAACGTAGTTCCACGGAGGGGGCGATTCGTAATTGAGGATCAAAAGCTCCGGGTATGGTGGTTAGTTCTCGCCACTCTGGTGGGCACCGAAAAAGGTGGGGGCCGCCTGCCTCTCATCGATAACGGGAAGTACTTCCCAAGGGAAGAGTTGTACCGTGGCTCTTCGAACTCAACCATAGTTCCCGGAAGTGTTGTTGTCGCGGTGGTCCGGTCAATCAAGTTTCTCTGTGTGTTTCGGGGGGAAGGGGGTCGGAGTAGTCAATGATTATTAGAGAACGTAAATAATTGTTGTATGCGACTTCCTTGGTCAGAGGGTGACAGCCATGGATTCTTTTTCATTATTAGGTGAAGTATTCCTTAAAAGTTTCTTCAATTCCTTCTCTGGATGTAAAAGAGGCCTTAAGACAAATCTAGGATACCAGTTAATGAAATGATAAGCAAAGAAGATACAGATAACCTCGAGCATAACTTGCATGGAATTAAAGAATGTTCATCAGTGTGCATTTCAATGACCATTGTGTGTGAGAATGTGTACGATGCTCACAACTCACAATTGCACCCTCACATATGAGCATGAAATGTATCGTTGTGACCCTTGTGACTCTCTTGGGATGTTTTATAAGGAACTATCACAAAGGTAACATTATTTCGATTTTAAACTTCTTCATATTTTTGTTCACTTTTTTTTTTAATCCTATCATTGTTTTCAAGGAAATTGAAAACAATTATACTCGTTGTAATAGTTTTGGATTCCCTTGTATATATATTTTTTATCAGTCATGCAATTTTCTATGAGAAAACAAGCCATTTTGTTTGACAACAAAAAAAATGTGCTCTTTTTTTGTGGTGGAATGAAGATCATTATGATCCGTGCGATGGAAACAAGGGAAACCATGTTTTCAGGAGCATTTCGTTAATGGTCACACTTCACACAAAACATGAAAAGACAAAATATTAACATGCACACTTTAACAGAACAGCATCTTATCTCATTACAATAACAATCGCAGTGCACTATGAGATGCATACCTAATCAAGCATCGTCATCTATTATCCAAAAGAGAAGACATAGTCATACAACTGCTACATTTTTTTCTTATGTTGCAATAATATTTTTTCAGTTCATCGCTATCTTGCAGTTACAAGCAAAAGAATCTTTTTTAATTCATTTTTGAAATTATTCTTGAAAAGTGTGCTAATTTGGTTTCCCTGTTTTAAACTTTCTGTTTTAATTCATGAAAAATTTGCAGTTGCTATTGTAAATTCGATTCTAATGCATCGGTTTTACGATGCACCTAAATCTGATTATATAAAATATGCATCAGATGATCTAGCTTTATTAATGAAAAAGAGAATAGTAAGTGTTTGCATGTATTTTAACCAGTGACATCTATTGGCAAACATGCGAATTATCTATATAAACGACAAAGGTTTTAGATTTTACCAATTTACTATTACTTTATCAGTATCATCTTGAAAGTTTTCCATGTAGTATTATTGAGTTATTCAGTGTATGAAGACCTCAATCATGGAACGCTCTAAATTGCACTTTCGACATTCATTGCTTTTTTTTTTCTGTTTGATTTGAAAAAATCTGCAGCCGAAGCCCATCCGACACTTTTAGAAACTTGTGGTGAAGCTGCTACATCATATCCCAAGTGTCGGGTTTGGTTTCAGCGATTTAAGAGTGGCGATTTCGATGTCAATGACAAAGAACGGCCTGGAGGACCCAAAAAATTCTAAGACAATCTTACAAGATCTTACAATCTTATTCGAAGACAAGACTTATTGGACGAAAATGGAAAAAAGGCGTTGGAAATGAAGGAAAATATTTTGATTGATATACATTATACTAATTTTTCTCAATAAATGCCTTCCTGAAGGGAAAAGATGATCAAAATATATGCAAGCACCTAATAGATGAGGGTAATATGATTTAATCCTTTTAATATCTTGACTCTTTTCTGATTTTGCATATATGAATAAATAATCCTACTTTTATCAATACATCATTAGTCGCAATATGTAAACAATATGCATTTTCATACGACTGTTAAATTATTTTTCAATAAATAATTTGACAAATCCACATAATAGCAGTTTTAACATCAATATAAAAATTCAATGTTTTTCTTAATTTTTTTTTCCAAAAAAGTGTGCGTTTACTAAACATTTAAAACTTAGTGAAATAGTACCATAATTTTAAGTTTAATTAATATTTATAGGTAAAGTACGAAGGATTGAACAGTATACATGTATGCTAAAATACGGATATTTTGATACTGATTTTTTTTATACGCAGTGGAAATTGTTCTTAAGTGGTGATTTCAATTTCCTTCGAAGTTTGCAAACGCTTATTTCATTCAAGCCAAATGTTCGGAGTTATGAATTACAACAGATGTAAGATTATTTTTAAAAGGAGAGATCTTTGCCACGACAGAGACTCAATTGATTCTAGAAAATTCAAAATTTCTTAAATTTCAAGAAAAACCAAATCGTTTTTCTCTCATTTCTAAAAGAGCTATCCAACATTTGCATGGAAGCTCGTCACACAGAGAAATTCAAAATATGCACAAATATTCACAAAATAATGTTGACTTCATATGAAGATATTCGAATTTCAGGCTTAAAATTCAAAAATATCTTCTGAAAGCTCTAGATTTCTTTTTTTAAGGCAGTTCAGATTATTCGTAAATTATTAAGTGACATGGCAACTGCACATAACCCTGCAAAATAACTTCAGTTTCAGTTATATTAACGTCCCGTTTGAAGCAACACTAGGGCTATTTTGGGACGGACCTCATCATTTTGAACAGCGGTCAGATGACGAGGACGACACCTGAGCTGGCACCCCCCTCTCCACACCACCTGCAAAATAACTTAAAAAGATTTCAAATCAACAAGAAAATGGGTTCGAGCAATTTACATTTAAATAAGAAGTTAAACATTCACTTAATTTTTTTAAATGCAGAGTTCTAGTTGTCAAGTTTAATTTTTTAAATGTTTTTTAAATTGTGTTTTTTTTTTTCAAATCCTTTTTATTTTAAAATGAAGTTCTTGCGGGAGCATTTCGTATTAATAACCGAGGATAATCTGCTTTACTTCTAGTTTTCTAACACGGAAATGGTTATTATTTTGTTCGTGCTTTGTCTTTTTTGCCTCATTATTTTTTATTCCAAATTATTAAAAACGTTTTTAACATATTTTAAAAGAATTCAGCATAAAAGAAAATAATATAAACGAAAGTAAATGGTTTTTTTCAATTTTTTTTTAATATAAAAAGCATGGGTAGTAGTTAGGAAATAGATTTACAATAATGCAAGTTAAAAAAAAAAAGAATTTACCTCAATTTTAATTTTTATATGCATTAAATTATGATCCATTTTTAAAAAATTAAGTTATTAGAATTTCAATTTCAAAAATTCTTATTAATTCTTATTTAAAAAAAATTATTATTCCAAAATATTTTTCTTTTTCTTTGCTATAATGAGGTAATCAACAGTTTGATATCTCGTACTCAGTCAGGTTTCATTTGATTTAAATTTATTTTCT
Organism: Argiope aurantia; assembly: GCA_026543865.1. Taxonomy (NCBI): domain Eukaryota; kingdom Metazoa; phylum Arthropoda; class Arachnida; order Araneae; family Araneidae; genus Argiope; species Argiope aurantia. Next base: position 93,875 of record JAPMOR010101739.1, on the reverse strand, counting down.
AAAAATTCTGTAACTCCAACATATTGATCACATAAATGAACGGAAAGATGAGCGATTCTCCCTAATGAAGATATATTTGCTAAAAATCCATTCAGTTATAACAAAACTTTCGCATAGCTCAATTTGGCGACATCTACTCACACGTCTTCAGATTGTGCGGCAACCCTTGCGAGAAGATCTCAGAATTTCTTCCCCCTTCTTATCATTTTTATTTAGAGGTAAGAAGTGGCGTTTCGTCGCACACGCTCTCAGGGTGGTCACATCACTGCTTGTACCTCACCGACATTCGTTTCTTTTGCTTTTATCGCAGGAATTATTATTATTTTTTTACTCCGCACGTAGACACCTTTTGTTAAAGCCGTCAATCACCACCGGCCGCGCCAATTGTCTACATTCAATTGAAGTTCGCCAAGAGTCACGGAGGCGACGAATATAATCCATTGCCGATGGAGGTATTTGAACGAATGGTTCATTACTTTCCGTAATTAATAATGTGTTGGTTTCATTCATTCACTCCTAGTCCCGTTTCTATTATATCTGGATAAGACGACATAGTTTTATGGAAAATTAGCCTGAACAATCTCTCACTGTCATTCATTGACAGAGAATTATTACGGATCGTTTCATTGTTCATATTACAAAGGCACATTTTTAACCCTTTGCACCCAGTAAAGTAATTCGATGCATAATTAGTTACCAAATACAATACCTTTTTTATTTCTCTGAAAAATAAATATATATAATTGTTTTAAGTTGAATTCTCCCGTTTAATTAATCTGCATCTTCTTACTACTCTGCAGGTATTTTTACTAATCAAAATTAATAATAAATAAATAAAACGTCACAAGGATGCACCGTCTTGAGTCGCCATCCGAATGCAAAGAGTTTAATATTCAACATCTAGAAACTTCTTTCTCCAACTTTTGCCATAAAATACGAACCCCCCCAATGTGATCTAAACAGACGAATCATCGTTAAGAAAAAGACAGTGAAAGCAGCAGTAAAATGTAATATTTGCCCTTCGTTATTTTTCCCTGCTTCCTTAAATCAAATTAAATAAAAAGTTATAAATTTTTTATTTCGTGTTTCTGAAAATGGAATATAAGAAACGCTTTTGCGATATTTTACGATTACAAAACGCCATTTTACGATACACTATCGTATTCGTCCCTCGAAAACGTCAGCGAATCGTTTCTTTGATTTGAACTAAGCACTTTAAATTTGACTTTAATCTGTAAGAATGCTAATTTCGGAATTTTCTGACATCGCCTTCGTTTGCGATTCGTGGTCTTCCAGATCTTATTTTTGCTTAATTTGATAAACAGACTTATTAGGTCTATTCAAAATACTCTGAATTTCCTCAACTCGCTTATCTTTTGATTTCAGTGTCCGCACTTTACGCATCTCTTTCGAATAAATTTCTATGGTTGGAGTTATTTTCACTAACTCTTATTGTTGCATCTTATGCTTTAATATCTCGAAAAATGTGATTTCACAAGTTTAAAATTTGAATATTTTTGCATGTTTTCAAAAATCCCCCATTAGTGTCTATATTTTAGAGATAACGCAAAATTTTATATTTCATATTATTGTAATATATAAATTGTTTCATTATTCATTCAAATTAATTAATTGCACTAAGAACGAAGTGTAACAAAATTAATGTGTGCAAGCTTGTTTAATCCTTCAGCTGCGTATTCCGCGATTTCCGAGGGTTGACAATCGGTCCATTTGCTGTTGCAAACCACTTTTTGCGCAGTTTAGAGTTGTTTATTTTACAATTACAGATTTTTATCATATTATTGTCGTGTAACATATAGTATCAGTTCGCTTTGTTTAAAAAATATTTTAACTTATTTGCTAATATCGCATCTAAATAGTGATTTTAAAAAATTACGCCCCAGAGGGTTCATTCGTTCAATATTTCTTTAAAACAGCGACGAAAACAACAGAGTTTAAAAACTTTTGTGTCAACGTGTAAAAATATATTACTCGAAGAGATGTTTTTTACGTAAAGCCTCTTCACAGTGTTTCCACTCTCGTCTTGTTTTATATTACGTTAAACAAAGTTTCTATCCCCGTTTTTTTTTAAAAAGGATTTGCTCCATCGGCGATCCACATTATCTTAATGAGGTGGAAAAGAACACAGTTCTCTCTTTAAAGTTGTCATTTAGTATAAACAGAGAACGAACGTGAAAATAAAGAACCGTTTTTGACAGAAGCAATCCCTGACTTTCATAGTAGACACAGCGGCACTGCTGCGCAAGATCTTGTAAATGTTAAGAGAGTCCTGTTATATAACAGACAGTTCTTTCTTATTGCAATTTCCAAATAAAAGAAACACAAATCATCTCTTAATTATATTATTCATCAAAAGTAACCTTGAGGTCAAATTAATAAAAAAATCGAAGTGGCATGAATTATTTAATTTTACTGTTGAGGCTTCCAGTCTAAAACCGTTTGAAAAATTTTATGATAATTTAGTTTGTGGGAAATAAAAATTTTACTTCGTCTCTATTTTGTTCAAAGCGGAAGTATTGTAGTCGTATAAAAATAAGATCATTATGATGGGAAAACGTCAACATTTCTCTTAATTTTTGATTAACTGATTTAATCTAATTTAAATTTCAAAAAAAAAGTGGTGTGCATTTTTACCATCCAAAATATATATATGTTGCAGTGAAAATCCAAAATCAGTCAAAATGCGAATTAACTAGGTAAATCGCGTTTTAACCAACAGCGCTAGGGAGAACCTGAATTAACTAGGGAAAACGCGTTTTAGCTGACAGCACTATGGAGAACCGGTTTTCTCTAGTGATTTCTGGTTTTGTCCAGTTAAAACCTATGAATCTAGATTTACTGTTTGTGAAATAATAAAAATAAATAAGTATAATAAATTATTAATAAAGCATTAATAAAAAAGTAAATTTCAAAAGTAAATAATAATAAAGTATTTTTTTCTTCAATGAAGGTTTTTTCCAAAGACTCTGTTTTACTACAATAATTTTGGATAGATACAAATCATATTGTCTAACAAATCACGAGTGAAACGGGTTTTCCCTTGCGCTGCCAATTAGAACGCATTTTCCCTCGTTCATTCGAGTTCTCACTAGCGCTGTTATTTAAAACGCGATTTACCTAGTTAATTCGGGTTTTGATTTATTTCAGGTTTTCACTGTAACATAACATATATTAAATTTGATAATTTTAGATCAAACAACCTTTCCTGTGGAGAGCCAACACAGAGTTACATACATGTTCATTTTTATTATTTCTAAAAATAATAAAAGCAAAAACGAAAAGATCCTAAGAAAGCAATTTTAAATTTGCTTTTAAACGGCAATTTTAAATTTATGATATAATTTACTTCAAAATGACGGTGGAAAAATGTGAAATTTTTACCACTATTTCATCCCTATAGATAGTCACAGAAATTTTTTAATAAATTAGTTTAACCTTTCAGGGGCCAAGGAGCATGTGTGCCAAATTTCATTCGAATCCTTCAAATGGAATCGCGTGCACTTCAAACAAGCGAAGGACTTTCAAATTTATGTGGGTGATCGTTAAAGCCCTTTTAAATTCAAAATGGTGTGACGCATAATCACAAAAATAATAGGTACCTAGAGTAAAGCGACTATTCGTAATTCAGTGTCACAGGTTATAGAGACAAAATTAGGAAGTTATAAGAATAACTCAAAAACTAAAGGATATTGTCCAGAAAAGCCAGTAAGAAAAATATACCATAATAAAAAGCAGGATAAAGTTTCATAGAGCTGTATTTAATATTGATGGAGATATAAGTTATGATTTTTCCGTGACATAAGTTTATTTGCGTCTTGTTATATTAACGTCCCATTTTAAAGCAACGTTAGGGCTATTTTGGGAAGCACCTCGTCATTTTGAATCGCGGTCCAGTAGGAGGACGTTTGGCCCAGATAGATTTAATAGTTTACACGACGATTCTTCGGTGAAATCGGGTCTGAATCCCTCCGGTTCTGAAACAGAGACATTATCACCAGGCCACAACTGCCCTCATGATTTGGAAAATAAGGATCGTCCTAAAATTAAAAGCGTTTTTTTTCTGATATTCCTTCCAACTCCCGAGTGCATTTTTGCAGATATTTTTGCATTATTATTTTTGTATAAACTTCATTTTGTCATCGTTTAAATTGAAAAAAACTGCATAGTTATTCTGGAGAATGTCTTTACTGAATTCACTGAAGAAAATTGATCGATTGGATTAAAGTTGACCTTTGTTTCTAACAAATTAAAAACCCAGTGCGAAAAAATGCACTACACAAGAGGAGTCAAAATGTGGCTTTTTTAATCGACAACTTGTAAGTGTGACATTTCATTTACACCATAAAATTAAAATGGAATGCTCCTTTCATTTTTTGTGTGGTTAAACGTGCTGTAAACTAAAGATTCCGATAAATGAAGAGTTTATTAAAAGATTTAAAGCATTTAATCAACTAACACATTTCACTTTCCGTTTCAGATAATTGGGGGGCCAACAATGGAACCGAAAAACTTATAATTTGAAAAAGAAATTTTTGAGAAAAATTTCTGTAAGCAAAAAAAAAAAAAAAAAAAAGTAATGAAAAAAAGAGATTTTAAGCTTGCTAATTATTTTTCTTAATTCTACCATACAAGCCTTACCTCTGTTTTAACTCCTTCTCTAGTCCTAATTAAGGATTCATTTTTAAAATTCCAGTGCAGTCTTACTGCTTAGTTACTGAATTGCTCAACATCCGTTCTAATACTCAGCAAAATCACCTCTATCTTGGAAAGAAGCAGAAAATGTAGTTTCACTTGAGAAAAATTCAGTTTTCGTTTTGTAGTTACGCCAGGTTTACACTCGGACAGCTATAAGACGACCAGTGGGCAGCGCATGCGTAGAGAGGGACTGATTTATGTTTGATAGAAGTAAGGAAACTGATTTATTTAGAAAGGGACAATTTCATAAGATAGATTCAGGCTTTCCATACTTGGCTATAAATTTCCATTTTGGCGTAACTAAATTTTTCTTTTCAAAGAAATTGTCAATATTAGTTAAAATGATGTATCTTTAGACAAAGAAACATAGTAAAATAAAAAAAAATCAACATACCTAAATTGTGAGAACTATAGAAAAGAAATGGCAAATAAAATGAAACATACACACACACGCAACCTCGAATGGAGCCAGCCCTCTCAATAAAGGGGCCTGGGTGCAAGAAACCATTTGGGGCCCTCAGTTTTTTGTAAAGTAAAAAAAAAAATTCAAGCACAAAACATATATTACTATTACATATTTATTTAATACGTGATTTTTTTTTTTTTGCTATAATTATTTCAGAAAAACTACATTTTTTTTTCAATTTCTTTTTCGATGCTTAATATAGCAAATGCGTTTAAGCGTTCAACACAATGTTGACCGTAAATAATTCTTTATTAATTTTAATTTGTTGAAAGAGCGCTTAGCCTTTGCTATTGTAACTGGAACTGCAAAGAAAAGTTTTAACACAGTGAATACATTTAGAAATAATTCTTTGTAATTATTATTTATATGTATTGCAATATATCGTGCTTCATGTGCATTCCTTTTACATGAAATCAAATTCAGTAGCAAACCAATTTTTTGGATTAGGTTTTAATATACATTTTTGTTATAAAACTTTACAAAGTTTTTTAACATTTTTCTAAATTAATGATTGAAATAAATAATTCAGGAAAACATGAATTGATTTTAAATACCTTAAAATCCATTTCTTATTTGTGCAATAATAATGTCAATTACGGTGTTAAAAAATAATATTTAACTTCCTCTACCGAGTTTTTTATTACTATTTTGGAATATAATCTTTTCTTTTTCAGGAAAATATTCTGAAATATTTCAAGTGCGTGCTATCCCTTTTACTTCGTCTAAAAATGAGCTAAATTTTATTCTCAAATTTTGGATTTCATAATTTTAGCGATTAAATTAAATTATATCAATCAAGGACAATTGATTTTGCTCGATTTATTGATAGTGTTAATTTTGAACAATATTGCAACCCATACTATTAAAAATAAAATAAATTTTATTTTTTGTATTGAATCCAAAGATTTCTAGCTTCGGATTCCATTGTATTGTCGGCATTTGCATCCATAAATTCTTACAGGACATTATAATTTTGTTCAAACTGTATATACACTGCTTTAACCGAACTTATTTTGGCTTCCCAATGAAAGTTACACAACGGTTAAGTAATGAGAGTAATGTTTAAATACTCTTTAATAGTAGAATTTCTTTCGTAGAATTTCATATCTTTTTGTTAATACAGAAAATAAGCAATATAAATGCGGCAATATCCTTCCCCCAAAAATTACAATGTATACTGCTGGAAGCGGCATCACAAATCAATAAATAAAAAGAATGTGATGGGCAAGGGGCATAAATTGCACGAAGATTTAGAGCAAATATTCTAGATTTTATACCTTTATATTGTTACGATTCTGTGATGCTGCTTCCCAGCATAGTTGGTTCTATCATCAGAAAGACCGTTTTACAGTCATCTGTGTTGGACAGAGTCCGGGTGTCGCGTCGGAGGTCCCAGAGCTTGGCAACAAACTTGGCGACAAAATAGATTATACCCGAAACACCGAGAATTTTCCCGATCCGTCCATTGGGAACCGAGGTACGCCTCGGAAGTTCCAGAATTGGTTGAGAGGCTTCTAGCCCCGCCTCCTGATACCTATAAAAGGAGGCAGTCTGCAGCTACCAGAGCAGAGTAGTCGGAATCGACGATAAACAACTGGTCTTCCAGAGATTAGCAGAGCAGCGACTGAGTCAAGCTAGTGCTGAACTAAGCTGTGCGCTACTGTCTGCAGTAGAGTCTTGTTGTGTGCTGCTGTGTGCACGTCTCGCGGCTGAAGATAATTGTCTTCTCTATGCTGTATATAGTTGCCGTCTTTGTGCTATCCTGTGTGTCTTCGTGTAAATAAACGTCGTTGTTTTTTTGTTTGTTTTTTTCCACTGCCGCCTGCTGATTGAGCGTTCTCCACACCATATAACTTCCACTATCCAAACGAACCCGGGAAATTTCGTAACAATGTTTCCCTTTTATGTTTCAACCGTTGTCGTAAACCTATCTTCTACAGTTCATAATATTTAAATCTCACTTAAACCTTTGAATAGAGTTTTTGAAAGTTCTTCAGTCATATCAGCAACTTCGATCAACCCTATAAATGTTTATAATATTTTTCTTTAAAATGTGCATACCTAATAACGACAGAAGTTTGTTCCTTATGGGAAATATCAAGAGAGCAACTCTACAGTAAATGGCTGCTTTTATATTATCTTTAATTTTGCTAAGGACTTCATTTCCTAACTTCAGAAATAATTTATTTTTGTTATTTATGTGCTAAAGGATGCATGATCCTATTTTTTAAATTTTTGTATTCTGTTTATATTATCTATTAGCACAGAATTGTATTTACTTAATAATTCGATTAATCTAAAAAAAATTTCTATTACTAGGGACTCCTATTGTTTCATAAGTTTCTCGAAGTGACACCTTATTACATGCTAAAAATAGAATCGTATTTACAATTCTTTGAAATAGAATTTAAGTAGTTCCGTTTCATTATTTATAGTAATTTGATTCGTTGTATCAATAGTCAAACATAAATTTAGTCGTTTTAGTAATTCTTTCCAAATAGAACGCTCACGATCTTAAATTATATTTGACACCTATCTCCAATTATTACAGCCACCTAAAAATCGTGTAGAATGTTCATTTCCTTTTCTTTTCGAAGATAGTACACAACAAAAAAAAACCGAGTCTTGCATTTTTGAATATATTAACCAGCAGTCAAACTAGGTTTCATTTTGGTTCACCATTTGGTATCTTTCTAAAGTAGTACATAATAGAAAATGATCTACCTTCACCATTCTTCGCAAAACTTCTGCTGCATTGCACGGGTCCAGTTTTAACATAATATCCTAAACTTATCAGTTACTAAACTTGGCCATAAACCCGGACCACTTATATATAATCACATTTGTTATTGTCATTTTCATCGTTATTTTCTGATTCCACCATGTTCTATATTTCCATTACAAGATTGTACAACTTATGTGGAGCTTTTTTCTCCAGTTGGAGCTTGTATTGTATTGTAAATTCTGAAGTCGAAACAATTTCATTGTCAGAATTACTTCGTAGACCAGAAAACAGATCTACCTGTGACTTCTTGAAATTTAGCTTGTCCTCTTTTTTTTTCCTTACTTCTATTTTTCTTTTTTAACACCCGGAGGGATGTTTCCTTGCCATGTACATGATTAGATCTAACAATATTAAACATTTTACAGTATGAATTTTCAAAATACTATATGCTATCTAACTTAGTATATAAGGTAAATGATCACAAAGGAGTTTACTTTAGGTTTATATGTTGCACACTTGCACTAGATTAACATATTTGTAAATTTCATATATTTCCAAACCCATCAATTTTTTCAATTATATTTCTTCCTCCCTTCTTTCCGTTCAATAATTATTGTTTAGAATATTATTTTAGTTTTTCATCATGTTGGTGCCCAGTGCATAGCATCCGCAACACCCCCTAGATGACCTGGCTGGACCTCGAACCAGAAAAAACGAAGAGCAAAAAATGTCGGAATTAATCTATAAGTGATCAATTTTTTCAGACCAAAAAAACCCGCCAAATTTTACAAACGCATGTGCAGTGAGGGAAAAAAAATACAATACAGCAGCATGTTGTTATCCCATCGGGACAATTACTTACCATTGACCGAACAGCATTTTTCATCTTTTCAATGCATGCGCTACCTACTGGAATCTTATAACTGAACGAATGTAAACCGGGCATTTCAAATGTTATAGGATGCCACATTGAGCAACTTATCGCTTGAAAAACATTTTACCCCTTTGTTGCTCGTATCTCTTAGCTATTATGACAAACTGAAATCAAATTACACACAAACTTTAGGAACTACATGCATATAGAGGAAGTCTTAATAAAATAAATTGAAATCTTAAGCCTAATTTTTTAAAAATGGTAAGGTCAGCAACTGGAAGCAAGTTTACTTTTAATTTATCGCCAAATGTAAAATTAATATATAAACAAATGCAAAACGAGATAATCTAGTGTTCAATTAATTTATTAATCAAAGAAGATAAATTATTGGAGTTGGAGAACCAGCATTTCCCAAATATTTGAAATCTATAGCAAGATTTGAAAACACTTGAAATTTCGATATTCAATTCATTTCTGTGTTTGTAAAGTCGTATATTGTTCTTTTCAGTATTCTGAGATTAACTACTTTTCAACGATTCTGTCTCACTAAGGGGTGAGATGCACAAAGATGAACACATTTCCGAAATTCTTAATCATTCCTTAACCTTGATTTCTGCCCTATTAGACATTTTTTTGTTCAGTTTTTTTTCACGTATTGTTTCTGACTGTATTATTTTATTTTAATTTAAAATTGCGTATTGGTTGCTTATTTGGCTAATTCAAGTGCTGGTGCAAATTTTGTTATTTATATCATATATTGTATTTAAAATATATTAAATTATATATTTAAATACACCATATATTTTAAAAATAATATTTGTAATATTTTAAAGATATTTACAATAACTACTTAAATCGAAAAAAAAATGTTTTAAATTGATTAAACTCACAATTATCCACCTATATTAATCTGAAAATATTTTCAAATGCAGTAACATGCAAAAAAGAAGCATTTTAATACTTAAAAAAATCGTCATTGTTTTGTAAAAAAAAAAAGTAAGTTACCAAATTTTAAGAATATAAATCTTCCATTTATCCGTCATTATTTAAGGCTTATGCTCCTTACAGTAAATAAAAACTGCTCTGAAATATTTTGTAAATTATCTGTAAAGTTTACACCTCACAAGTCCGCGAGTAATCCGAGTTTGCTTCATTGTTAAATGTAAACATCTCCTCCTTTCATCTTTCCTCTCACCCCTATTCTGACGAATTAAACCCATCCTAACGCATGCGTAAAAGCGCGGAGAGTTTTAGAATCCGTTGGCAAACAATAAGTACAATCATTTATTTAAAGTTTCAAAAGATATTCAATCTTTTATAAGATTTTATTTATCATGGTTAACCTCGGCTATTTATGAAAATTATCACTAGGTATAAGATTTCGCCGAAACGCAAGAAATATGGCCGCAGAGAGAAAAGAGTGATACAAAGAGAACATTAAATTTACAGTTGTTCTTTCTTCTTGACCCATTGTGTTTTTGGAAATAAACCAGCGTTTCTACGAAAATTGAAGCTGCAGGTTCCTTCTGGCCTTCATAACTGTAAACTCTCTCTATTATTATCCTTTCACACTCACATGTTTGCTTTGGGATAGCGTATTCGACAGTCGAACCATTGTTAGCAGTTTTAACAACTGCTTTTCGAATAAAGTATTCAAATTGAGCATAACTAACATGAATAAACGCTTCGCCTTCCGTCCATTTTGAAGAAATTCGTTCTATTTATAAAAGTCACTTTGTCCTGAGAAAAATTCATCATATTATGATCATTTTTACTTTCTCCTTTATGGCAAATAGTGTAATTGTCCAAAAATTTGAACTCGAATTTTCGACGAAAATGGACGTTTTAGACCTCTCTGAGTTCGAAAAAAATATTTTTGGAAAATGTTTGTACGTCTTTCTTTCTATCTGTTACAAAAGTAATTCAAAAACAATTTGAGCTAGACGGTTGAAATTTCGTATAAGATCATTGCACTAAATTTGTAGATTTCTGTCACATTTTGCGAAAAATCTATTCAGAGGAAGATTCTCTGTCACGCTGTTTGAATCCTAACCCTAAGCTAACACAATGACGACAAAACGTGCAATTTTAGATGGATAAAATGTGGTGCACAGATTTAGCATCTATTGGGTTGCTCGGAAAAGAATTTCGTTTTTTTTTTTTTCTTCTGGAAATGAAGGACAGTTTTCGTATAATAAACAAATACTTTATTAAATTATATATTGGCCGTTCTGGTCCAACACCTTTTGCCATCTTTCTGGTAGTAGCATCATACCACGCTCATAAAATTTTTGGTCTTTGCTGCCAAAAAACGGATCGAGGTGGTTTTTGACCTCCTCATTTGAGGTGAAGGTTTTACCGTCTGAAAAATTGAGTGAACCAGTTCTGGCACTGGCGTACTGTCAACACACCTTGTCCATACACATCGGTCCATTTCTTTCTGGCTTGAACAGCATTTTTACCCTTTCTGTAGTAAAACAGTAAGATATGTCGAAAATGCTGCTGATCGCTCTCCATATTTAAAAGGGCACCAACCAAAAACAACTGCTTAGAATTCATTGGAATTTTTCACACACAAGCCTTTCTATAGGAGCTCTCAAAGCATATGAAAATTATACGGCTTAAATGTGAAGTTGGGTGCAAAAAAAATACAATTAAATCCTCTGTCGGGAAAAAACGAAATGACTTTCCGAACAACCCAATATATTGAAGACACCTTAACAAATGCAATAAGCAGCTGACCGTCTGTCAGTCTGTACTTTCATAAACCTCTAAACATGATAATTCAAAATGAAATGATTTAAATATATCAGATTTCGTATGTGATTTTGTGATTACAAATGTTGTTCTGCATCAAATTTTAGTTTCAATCTGTTGAGACAAAACGTCTCGAACACAGATTAAATTTTCGGAGACTTTTAACTGAATGCCAATTCATCGCCAGAAAAACTCGCCAAGAATCTCACAATTGATTCAGTAAAAAAATTCATGCTAAAGGTTAATATTTTGTAATGTATGCTAATGTTATGCAAGGCGTTCTCTGCTTTACCCAAGATCCATGTTCTTTTTTTGAGGGGGGTGGAGGATAACACTTGTATTATAGAGCATGCGAGAAAATTTAGGGAAGCCAACACTCACTAATTACTTTCTTCTATACGAAATGGGGGAAAGAATCATTATCGTCAGTCAATCTTGCCTCGAAATTTTGACGAATCTCCAAGTTTCAGACTTCCATGACTGGAAAATTATGTTTGCCTGCACGCCGGTCTGTGTCTATGATAGCTAAAACATTTTGTACAACAAGCTTCTCGTATGAAATTTATAGTTTTTTTTTAAGCCACCAAATGTGTAGATTTTTTTTCACACTTTAGATGGTATCCTTCTATGAGCTATCCGCATGACCTTCCATATATTAGGTGCTTGCATGTATTTTAATCAGCGACATCTATTGCTAAACATGCGAAGTATCTATATAAATGACAATGGTTTTGGGTTTTACCAATTTACTATTACTTTATTGTTATCATTTTGAAAGTTTTTCATTTAGTATTATTGAGTTATTCAGTGTATGAACTCAATCATGGAACGCTCCAGATTACATTTTCAACATTCATTGTTTTTTTGTTTGTTTGTTTGATTTGAAGAAATCTGCTGCGAAAGCCTATAAGACACTTTTAGAAACTTATAGTGAAACTGCTCCGTCACATCCCAATGGTCGGTTTTGGCTCAAAGATTTAGGAGTGGGTATTTCGATATTAGTAACAAAGAACGTCCTGGAGGACCATAAAAAAGTTCGAAGACAAATAATTGCAAGACTTATTGGATGAAAAGGATGGAAAATATTTTGATTGATATATATTATACCAATTTTTCTCAATAAATGCCTTTGTAAACTGAAAAAATGATCAAAATACATGCAAGCACTAATAGATGAGGGTAATAAAATGTTATCCCTTTAATATCTTGACTCTTTTCTACTGTAGTTAAGATAAAAAAAAATAGGAAAGTTAGTTTAAGTGTTAAGAGATATAATTATAAATAAACATTCCACATCTTCTTTCAAGCAATTGAGATGAATCCAAGTAAACTTTTTTCACTTATTCTTTAAAATAATCGATAAATTGCCATCAACTTTTCAAAAATACAAAGCTAATTAAATTTCATTTAATTAGAAATTAATTGAAATTTTCCTGCGTTAACTTCGGAGCAAATTTCAAGAAGAATTGTATTACTACCTTAAAATTCAAAATTTCACCTTTTCAGATTCCTTTCTGCGTAAGTTTTTCTTCAATTTATACTTCAGTATAAAAACTATACACCAAATTTCATACATCAAGCTCAAGGCGTTTTATAGTTATCTTTATCATAAATAGACAAAATGTCAGTGTTTTTCGGACCCTGAGAGGTCTAAAACGTGGAGATAAGTCAACATCAATCATTCGAATTTTTTGATGATTTTAACACTTTCTTTATATTTCGCATGCGAGAAAGTTATAAAAGTCATGAAAATATTTTCATCTCAAGTAGCAACCAATATAGATACGAAGGGAAAACTATGCGACTGCGAAGTAAATGTCACATTCCCTTTGTTTCCTCGTTTCCCATCCGTTACAGGTCAACTATTTTTCTTTTTTACAAAAAAAAAAAAAAAAAAAAAAAAAAAAAAGCAAACCATTTTTAGCTTATCCATCGCTCTCAACGCTGCATCCCAAATCATCGCCTTAACAATGGGTGTAATGTTTGCCGTTTAATAATGAGGATAAACGCTTTCTTCGCGGAATTACAGGGCGCCATCGTCTTGCGTATAAAATCTCGAGCAGGCGTACCTCTCATTAGAATACAACAATCGCCAACTGTCAGACGACGCCAGAATGTCGCCGCTCTGCTCACAGTAAACATCCACCGCTGCTGAGGATTCCACCATAAACGAGCGACCAAACACTGCATACTTTAGCCGCCACGGCCACTTTCGTGGCTGTAAACACTTCAAAGTGAGGAGAAAAGCACTTTTTTCGGCACAAAAACTTCGACACAACTTTTTCACACGCGCCATTTTTTTTCTTTGGGTGGAAAGGTTAAAGAAATAGATGGTTATGTTATTATTCTCTTGGATCCAGAGAACTACGGTATGCATCGTTTCACTCGAAGGATGTGTAAACCGTATTATTTGGCTGATTTATTTGGAATTGTAGAGTGTGAAATAATCTATTCCGCTTAGAATTCATAATAATATTTTTTGTGTGTGTGTATTGTTACCATTACATTGATGTAGACTAAATGAATAGCAAGGTAAGCTGGCTCAACATTCTTCGGGAAAATGCGAAACAAATGAAGTAACAGCAAGGAAAAAGGGAATTTTCTCTTTTATAACACAGACAAAGAAAAAAAAACTAAGATCAGAAGTTCCCAACCTGCAGATCAGTTAAAAGTATGCGAAAGTAATGTTGAAAATAGCGAGAAAAGTGTCCACAGGTTCATTACAGAATATTGAAAACTATGCCATTAGCATAATATGCGTAACGTCATCAAGACGTTAACTCTTTCAATACCAGATTTTTCTTTTCAAAAATTGGGATAATTTAGGGCTCTAATGGGTCAAATAAAGTATAAATAGCTATATTTTGTTGAAATAAAAACAAAAATTAACTATAGGTGCAATTTTTGAGGTGGGTCATATGTGTCCCAATGGTCTTTTTAAATGGGACACATGTGCCCCATTGAGGTTGAGGTGACCCTATAAAATACAATGAAAAGTTGAGTGTCTAGTTTTTATAATATTTTAAAGCAATTTTGCTGCAAGAAAACTCTGACCAATCGCATATCCAACATTATTCATGACATTTCTATGTAGGATGCATTGCAAAACAGTTTTTGCAGAGTGCTTCACTCATGGTGCGTGCAGTCTTCGGCTGGATTTCTTTATTGCTGAGATGTAGTTAAAAATTACATTAAAATATGAATGCAATCACAGAAAACCATTGGGACATGCACTTCTATAAATTCGCCACTTACTTATCCTTTTGGAAGATTTAAAAATATCACCGGGACATATATGTCCCGGTGGGACCGAAAGGGTTTTAAAGTAAAGAAGTATTTTAAACCTCTCAGGAACACGAAACTTCTGGAAAAAGCGCTCCGATTCTATACTTATTTTGTATCACAATCGCAGTAAGCTAGACGCAGCTCAAGACATGAGTTTGTACCGGCCTTCATTTGAATCTAATTTCATAAAATGGACCCCCTCTCAAACTTAATTCAAGCTACAAAAGGACTGAAATTGCCATCCGTTTAAATAACTATATTATCACGTTATCTAACTCCCCTACCTACAAAATGTACAAAGATATTAAATGAGAAGTTTCTTGCACTCGTGTATGGTGTTAAAACATGTCTGTATATTTCAGAGACGATACAAATATCACTGTAAGTTATTAAAAAAGTGGAATCAAAATATAATAAAGCATTTATTAATTGTTAATATTTTTTTAAAAAAAAGGCCAAACAATACATTAAGTGATGTCTTTACAAAACTTTTCCGAAATGAGCATTTTCTATACTCGAATATGGGCGCATTCATCTGACAATGCTTACATTCACTTTCAGTTGCATTACGATTATACACCGCGTGAATCGTCAGAATTTTAAAACATTTCTTGCTGCTAATATATATATATATATATATATGTAATGATATTTTAACTCTAATTTCAATTTAATTCATTTTCAAGATTTTATCTTATTTTAGCCCATAGTAACTTTATTCTAAAATATTCTCTTATTTCGTGATCCAATTCCACTGTCTCTACTTAATTAATTCAAGAGAAGCTTTGTTAAATTGCAGAATCAGCTAAAAGTCTAACTTTCCCACGCTCAGCGTGAAGAGGCAAAATACCGCTGATGAGGCAAATTCTTTTTTAAAATCTCCCTGTGTTTCCACTGCCTTCTCCGCGCGTGTAACGAAAATCCCTATCGAAATCTCGTAATATATTAGCGCTATGAAGAAATGTTTTCCCCATCAAAATCATAGGTTATATAAGACCAGGGATAAAATGTCCAAGAGCTTTTTCCTCATTCCTTTTCTGTGTCGTTCTGTGTGCTCATCGCTTGTACATATGCCTGCTTCTTAAAAATGAAATAAAACGACGTCACGAAATAGCAAGTCTCTTCACTGTCTTCAAACTGCATTCTGCTTCACATAAAATAACGCTTACGTATATATATATATATATATATATATATATATATAATTTTCTCTTACTTGAAGTACAGAAAAAAGTATAGCAATCGTCAAAAAATTCGAACTTGAAATTTTGACGAATCTCCAAGTGTTAGACCTTCTTGATTTTTGCTATTATATCTGTTGCCATGTTATCAGCATTGATACTGCGACAAAGCTAACTCAGTGTCACTTTGATGGATGAAATTTGGTGTACGAATAAATTTGTAGACTTTTATCGATTGTGAGTAAATTCCGTATAATGGAAGTCTGTCTATCCGGCTGTCCCAACTCGATATCTACAAAATGAAGAAACCTAGCCTAATAAAACAGATTTAATATCTACAGTGTAGACAGACACCTATCAGATTTTGAGCCCACTTCAACTAGGATTTGACTGTCTGTCACTCAGTACTTTCAGAAACACGCAAATGCAATGGCTTAAATGCATCAAATTTAGCGTGTCATTTTGTGATTAGAAATGCAGTGCTGTGTCAAAAATTTTATTTCAAACTATTGGGATAACGCGATTCTCAAATTTGATTTCCTGATATTATTATCCACACGTCTGGGATGAATCGCCAAAAAACACGACCGAGATGACACTTTAGATCGATTAAAAAATGCAGATCCATGCCAAAGATTAATACTTCGTAACTATTGTGCGCCAATGCCATGCAAGGAGTTTATTAAAGATTATGCGAGAAAGTTTCAGGGAGATCACTTCTGCTGATTAAAATTGTCTGTTTCTCTATGAACAAGATAATTCAAAACCGCTTTGAGCTAGATGATGAAATTTGGTGTATTTAAATTACACCAAATTTGTAAATTTCTATCTAATTTTTAGTGAATCGATTGAAATGAAGTCTTTCCGGCCGGATGTACCGAATATAAGTGAACACGATAGTTACGAAATGATAACAATGAGATAAATGAAATCTGATGCAATGCTTGAGTATCTAAAGTGTACATCCTTATCATATTTGAAACCAAATCTATGAAGGATGTAACTGTCTATCAGTCTGTATTATTGCAATTATGTAAAAGCAGTCATTCAACAGCCCAGTAACTTAAATAAATGAAATTTGATGTGTGATCTGGTGATTGTAACTGTATTACTTTTTCAAATATTGGTTTCAATTCGTCGAAAAAAAATGGACCAACATGCATATCCTATTTTCTGATACTTTTGTATTAACTGCATAACAGCGATCCATCGCCAAAAAAATCACAAAGATCACATGCCAAGTTTAGCAAAAGCGATAGACCGATATTCTGTAACATTTTTTGCCAACACCATGCACTTAATACGTAATTTGTAATTAAAGCACGAATACTGGTTTCCATCGAATTATAATACGAAACATATAACTCTCAGTTGTGAGACTCTAAAAATAAAAATCTGAGCACTCGTGGCATTCACGATCTTTCCCAGGTTTCACAATTTCATGAAGGGTGGGAAAGAGCATTGAAACCTTTTTAATGATAAAAGAAAGATTTTTGGAATCCAGTAAAGATGGAAAATCATGTGATATCACGTGCAGTGCTGGACAAAATACAGTTACAGTTTGATGATATTCGAAAGTATATCCATCAAGCACAGTGGGGACAGATGAACAGAAATATAGCATATCAACAGAAATATTAGAGTTAATGCAATGATTTTCAGAGTTAATAGAGTTACTTTTTAGAAGGCAATAAAGTTTCAGGGAACTACACTCGATATTTTTTTTAGTAAAGCCATCGAACCGTCCCAGGGCTGCAGGTATTATGTGAAGAATATTGGTTATTATACAAATAGGATGTGTCATGCAGCCATTTGACAGTTCTCACAATTGCTTGATGAATGACGGGATTTAGGTACTTTGAGCTCCTAGAGAGTGCGCATTATAAGGTCTCTGAGATAATAACATAGTCAAGTAATAAGATATTTAGATTCCAAGACGTTTTGAACATATTAATAATTCGTTTTTTTTTTCGCGAATATTATGCATTTCTTTTTATTTATCTATGTGATTCCTAAATGCCTAACATCTTTGTTTTTACACAACACTGGTATTCGGTGATTACTGATAACAATTGATAATGATATAATTACAGATTGAAACATGAAGGAATTAGATCAATGTTATATTCACGAAGTTCAATTGAGATAATTATTGTTCAATTATGATAAAGTGTTTATTCTAATATTTTACAATTCATAGATTTTTTTTTAATTTCTTACTAACTTATTTATTTGGCAATTAGGAAAATAAAGGCTTTTAATTGATAAACTTTTGGACCTAGATAATGCCTAGTCTGCCGAATTTGAAATCCGCCACTGTGCTTGATGGATATATTTTCGAATATCATCGGATATGTAATTGCATATTATCCTGCACTGCACGTGATATCACTTGAGTTTTCTTTTGTAAGATGTTCTAGAGGATTCTAAAATGATACTGGTGTGGTATATTTGACATGAATTAAATGAGGATGGATTCCATTAGAAATAACTATATTGATGCGCTGGAGTAAGTAGAAAAATTTTTCAGGATGATTTACTATTAAGATTGTCGATGTTGTGGCAAATCCATTGGGAAATTCGAATGAAGGTATCAAAACAAAGGAACTCCAAAGTTCAATTAAATCGCATAGAAGGAGATTTATTATTGTTTATTTTAGAAGGATATCGCATAGAAGGAGAGAAAAAAAATCATATATGGATATTATTCTCAACTTTTATTCATTGAAATTGAGTCACTTTATTGCCTTACTTTGTTTTTATACAAGTTTTTCTGTGTATAATTTAACATTATAAGGTACTTGTCATTTGTTACGGCGACCAAAAAGCGCCAAGAAAATTTTTTGACAGTTTGGCGATTTCAATCGTCAAACTATATAGCATGTGATTCGAATGTTCAAAATCTATACATAGTATAAATTGAAGTCTCCTGAAAGTGTCTGTATGTTGAAACCCTAAAAACTCAAGAAATACTTAACTAATTTTGGAGATATTTGTACCATTTTGTAGGGCATTTATTGGGGAAGGTTTTAGTATATTGAAGTCATATCAAAATAAAAGAAAGGAGTTTTATAATTCGGATTTTAATTATTTTCCTACTACGATTCGCGCATGCGTAAAGCAGCAGCAGTATCTGTGTTTTGCCCTTATCCGTACGTGAGAGGAAATCTCAAACTTCGCATGTGCAAATAGCAAGAGCTGTGGTATTCATATGCGATACATTTCTTTGTTTACGTCTGATATTAAACAGCGATTCAAATCTCGTTATACCCAAAAGAAGGATATTCAATTTTGCGGGAGCACATTGCATGCTAAAACGCATCGTTTGTTGGGCGATAATGAAAATGTAGAGGAAAGAAACGTTAGGTTAGCGAATGTCAGAGAAAGAATTAGTCCACATTTTCTTCAAAGGAGAGTTCTGCTGAGAGAAGCAACCGTCTCTCTTTACATCGCACTGCAATTGAATGACAGAGACAAAATGAATCTCGCCTGTCTGCTGACAGAGAAAGACATTTAAATTTGAGACACATGAGAAGAAGTGAAAGAACAAACACTCCTGATACTTGGTCCGAAAAGGAGTATTCCGCTCTGAATTTCGATCCATGTGTGGATTACAGAAATGATGCTTCGGTTTCAACAGGAATAATGCCTATAGTCTGTCCATATTGTTCAGCTTCAGGAACAGCTTTGATATACAGTCATTTTCGCCAAAAAATAATTTATCGCCAAATTTTAGCAAAATGGCCGATTGTGACGAGAACGGCAGCAATAGGGTCAAGGTAGCAAATGTGACACCGAAAAATTGCCAACCTCGCAAGGCGCCAAATGACTGTATACCAAAGCTAGCCCTAAATATTTCTGCATATGTGCTATAAAAAATTGCTTTGTAGTTACTTTTGATGATTTCTAAATATCTTTTTGATCCCGCATGACTTAAGTCTAAAGCTAATTTTTCCTCTTAGATGTTATGCCACGGGCAACGCTGTGCGAATACTGCTAGTTTTTCATAAATAATAATTTGCTTGAGTATATTTTTATTATTTGGCGAATTTTTTTTCTTGGCGCTTTTCGGACGCCGTTACAACCGACAAGTACCCTTTATTGTATTGTAACTATTATAGTATAATTATTAATTTTGTATTATTAGCACATTGTTGCTATTGTTATTACATTTTTTAAAAATATTTCCAGTAACGCAAGTGGCTTTTATTTTGGTTATACTGATGTGGTTTAGTGGCTGTTGCTCTGCTTGAAACATTTGGCGTTTTTTTTTTTTGACAGAAATTCTCTCCATTCTGCAATGTTAGATACAATTTTAAACTAATCAGAAACGTGATTTAACCAAATTGAAACAGCGACAATTCTAATGTTTGACGCAATTTAAAAAACATTCATTCGTTTGAAATTCCAAGATTTTTTAAAAATATTTCCGTCAAAGGATTATTAACGGAAAGGAGTTTTCTAATGATATCATAGAATTTAAAGACTATCATATTATCAAAGACAAAATAAATAAATAAATAAAATAAAATAAAAAACGCTGCATCAAAAATTACAAAACTTACTTTGATTTTTTTAATTTAATTTTTTTTTGTTTATATTTTTTGTTCAGGGAGGTAGGAAGGAGAATCTTTCGTAAAAAATGTCTAGGAGGGAAGAGAAAAATCAAAGCAAACGTTTAATTCAGGTAAAAACTTCCAGAGCTGGTCCTGTATTCGTGATAAAGGCAGTTTTTATAAGCAAGGCCACCCTTGGGGCGCCACAACAATGATGTCATGTCTATCAAAGACATCTATCACGTTTTCGTCAGACTTCATACCATAATACAAATACTGGCGTCAAGCTTCAGCTTTTTCAGTGCGCTTTCGGGAGGGCCAGAGTAGCCTGTTTAAGATATCTCAAATTCTTTTATATTTCGTTATAGATATGAATATGTAAATAAAATACTGGAAAGGAACATAAATTAGAAATAAATATAAACATTATATAGAAGCTCAAGAATTTTCCTTTGGTAAAAGGCTCATGACTTCAAATACCGTTGCACCGTTAGATGATAAATAACTTTTGATCTCATAGAATGCTGATTATTAAAATATGTTTTTTTTTAATTATGTTCACATAAATGAATGACTATAAAATTCTTTGTAGAATCTTATTCGGGCCTGTTTTATTAAATATGCGGGGGATTTACGGGGAGTTTTAAGCTTGTAATAGGGAAGTTTGGAATATGGGAATGTTAGTTTGAAATTAAAAAGGAACGATACTTCTTGAGAAATGATTACTCAGTCGTTGAAATGTAAAATAAAATTATATACTATAAATAAAATATGGAAAATAATTAAATAATTTAAAAAAATCCTTGAAATGCAGTTCTGGCATTAACTACAAATATCAAATATTTCGTTATTGTTAAATGTACACAGAGAAACATGACTCGACTCAAATGCTGAAACAAGATAATTTTCGCGTTATTTACGAGCATTCAAAATATAGTGTCGCCATCTATGATTTATTTCGAGTACTTTAAAATGACCGTAAACCTAACTGGTTTGTAGAATATTTATGAAATTAATAGTTAATAAATTAATGTTATATGATAATTAAAAATCATATTGCTGAAAGGCTGCAAATATTAAGATGAAAGATTTGGTGCATAAATGCAGGATAAAAAACAATAGATTCATTCTGTTCTGCCTGTCGAAGAAGTGATGGAGCATTTAACGTTTCGGTTATGATATCTACGATATGATAACCGATGAATGAAATGAATAAAGTAATCAGTGAAATGAATAATGATGTAAATTATTCATTTTATTAATTCGAATCCTTTTTTTTTTACTTGAAATGAATTAATTATTAATTCGAATCCTTTTTTTTTACTTGAAATGAATTAATTATTAATTCGAATCCTTTTTTTTACTTGAAATGAATTAATTATTAATTCGAAAATTTATTAATTCGAAACCTCATAATATCCTTTTTTTTTTTACTTGAAATGAATGAAACCAGAAAATACTTCACTGCTTTAAACAAAAATGGCGCAATTATAACATTCTATTGTCTTATTTTAAATGATATGCTATGTATTTTTTAAAACTCATTTTCAAATTTTAGTATGTGGAAGTCAAAATTGATATGACATGATTTATGTTTCGCTGTTGAATATTTAAAGCATAATTATATATTTTAACTTTTATAAAGTACCCCAAAATATAATTTCATCCGTAATTCGTACTCTTTATCTGATAGTGATTTTATCATGTATTTTCACAACTCCAAAACCATAAAATTATTCGCTTATTTTCTATATTGTAAAAGTATTCTTGTTTTAAAATATTTTTTAAAAACTCAGAGGGGTCTAAAGCAGAAAGTTATTAAAATTCCACGAAGAGTTTTTTGAAAATGTCACCATTTTCTCATTATTTATTTCGAATAAGGAAAAATAAAGTTAGTTTGCACAGCTGACATTTTGAAAGATTTTGAGAGTTGATTTCGTACGGACCTCATAATATGCAGTTTCATTCGTGGAGCTGCAGTCAGATGACGAAAATAGCATCTGAACCAGTACTCTTTCTCCAAACTTTAACCCTTAACTGGGGAGGTTCGGTCTACGTGACCGCATTTCATTTACACTCAAATTAGATTTTCTAATGAATGTATTAGTATGAAAAACTGCCAATATATTTTGCAGATATTTTTCTTGATATATAGATATGTTTTAGAAATTTTTCAAAATAGTATATTATCATTGATAAAAGTAAATGCGTTGGTAGAAATGTTTTCTTCTCAAATTATATGTTACAATAAATAATATTCTTGAAAAATCATATTACTTTATACTTTTTAAATCATATTTATTTTTACAATATATGAAGGTATATAGAAGACAATATAATGTAAAATTCAACAATTATATGAAAAATAAAAAAATTGACAATGGGTAAAATTGGCCCATTTTTTATCGGCTTGTGTGACTTTCATAGCACAGTTTTCTAGGGCATTTTAAACATACAGGTTAAGAACTAGTATAAGAATCAACCTATAAATTATGTATATATATGTCTTGGTATATTAATATATTTTATAAATTTATCAAAATACATTATCACTAGAAAAATTAATTATGCTTGAACATACATATCAGAATCAGTTGAATACGAACTTTCATCAAAAAACTCTTCTGTACAATTATCCTTATCACTAAAATTACTTTCTGCTTCATTTAAAAGTGTCTGGAACACTGCTTCCTAATAGGATCGATAAATTGTATGATATTTCGGGGCCCAAGTTTTAGCGCCATCTGCTAAGCCTTGTTTATCACTGGGACACTAACAGGGAGGTGCGGTCTTAGAGACCACGCTTAAAGAAATAACTGAATTTTAAAATGCATCAACTGAAATCGGTACGTCCCGTCATCGATGGAAGAACCCAGACCGCACCTTTTCGTATACCTTCCAGGGCGACGAGATCCAACCACCATGCCGAAGGTATCTCATCCTCGTTTCAAGGCGCCCCCCGAAGGGTTCTTATGAAGAAAAAGAGACACTTAATACATTTTGATACTTTATTTTTAAAATTCTTAATTGTATTGGAAATGGCTATTTGTGCAACTTTTGAATAAAGTAATCAATTAAATTAGACAAAGCAAACAAGTTACATTTCCTTGGTAAACTGTGTCTTTTTTTTTTTAAACAGCTGCAGCTCCATTCCTGACATGCTTGCAACAGCAAATACGATAATAGCATAGTCATAGTATGTACAGCTGCAGAAAAATAAAAAGCCACCTTATTTTAAAGTTGCCATTATTCGTACCATCATAAAAAGGAATTATTCATTATTCGAAAGGAATCGACGTACTCTTAATTTATATATATTTTATTGTACATTTATAAATTCCCCGTGCACCACAAAGTATCACACGGGGCTTACAGAAGTAAGTATGTAACACATTACAAAAAGAAAAAGAAGAAAATTTAACAGTTATGAAGGATTACAGATGTCAACAATAAATTTACAGAAATGTTCGAAAGCACTACTAGTGGAAATAAGTTGGTGAAACTCTGGAGGCCAATTTATATTCATGTCCTTGAGAGCCAGTCTTAGGATCTGTCTTTCTTTGACAAACTTCGAACATAGAAGGAGCACATGTTCAACATTTTCCTCCCCACCAATATTACAATCGCAGGAAGATGACGGAAACAAATTGAATTTGTACAAATAACTTTTAACGTTACCATGACCAGTTAGAAATTGGGTTATTTTGTAATTAGTATAAAAATGATGGCATGACAGTCTCTTATTAATGGATGGAAAAAATTTCTTTGTTAAGCTCCCTTTATTTGAAAGGAGATATTCTTGATTCCAAGACTCCACCATTTTTTCTTTCGTAATCTTCTTATAAAAGGATTTAGGAATATTAACGTCGATGTCGATTTTGCGCTTAGTGGCAGCTTTTGCAAGCCAATCGGCCCGCTCATTTCCATAAATGCCCGTGTGTCCACGAACAAATGCAAACACTATTGAGATATTTTTATCTTTCAGGCTTTTAATTTGCTTTTGGATTTCAACGATTATGTTGTTAGACGAAGAAATACACTTCAGAGAATCCAAGGATAGAGAATCGGTACAAATAAGATAGTCTGAGATTACATTATTTTGTTCAGCGATCCATTTGATGGCGAAGTTTAAACATAAGAGCTCAGCTACAAAAAGTGCGCATTCATCACGAATTCTGAATTGAAAATGCTCGGATTCAATACTACTTCTGAAAACAACAAATGCGAAACCAACTCTACCATCAGTTTTACTGCCATCAGTATAGCAAATAACAGGAAAAGCATCCTTGGTTTTATCACTAAATTGAATAATATTGATAGCAGTTCTCTCTGAGGGATGAGGGAGAAAAGATGGAGCCAGAATATAATCATAATTAGAGATGTAAGAAGCAGAGAGATTTTCCTTATAGGCAATATTATGGAGAATAACGATATCAATTGGAGGGAAGGCAGAAATTGCATAAACTGACTCGTAACTTACGGTACGATATCCGCGTATGACCAGCAAAAGTATCCGTCTTTGTATGCGTCGCAGATATTTAGAATTCACCTTCCTTCCTTCCGCACCCCAAACTCTAGAACCATACAATATGAAGGGTTCGATTCCTTGTTTATAGATGAGCGAATGTACGTTGGAATTTATGCCAAACGTGTTACGTGCAATCAAGAAAAGAGCAACACCCCTTTTTCTCATCAAATTTCGAAACTTTCTCAAAAGTTCTCCCTGGAAACAAATTTAATAAGCCAAGGTCTATTTACTTAGAAATGGTAAGCTAACAAAATTTTGGTCATCTAATCTTAAAACAAATCTTTGAATTTTATTCATAACCTAAAAAAACTGAATTCTTGAACTCAATTCTTTTGGCTATGAAAATAGAAGGCATTTTACAGTTTGCACACATATTTATGTTTAAAAAGTAATTGTTACTATGCGAAAAAAAAATGAAAATTAGTTTTTAAATTTGAGCATAAATTGTAAGACACGATTCATCATTTTATGGGGAAATGAAAAATTTCTGCTCATTTCTGTGAGTAGTTTTTCCCTTTCATTATGTTTTGTTTTTTGTCTTTAAAACAATGCACCACAAATTTCAAAATATTGATAGCATTTTTTTAGTATTCAAATGACAAATTGATACTCCGACACGCCGGAAGGCACATGGAAAAATCTAGTGGCCGGAACGCCGCAACATCAACACTGGCGGGAACTGTGGATGAGTCTGAAGGGGGTGGTTGTACCGGCCATGGTACAACCCTTCCTTAAGGAAGTACGTCCCATCATCGATGGGAGGAGCCAGACCCCCAACTTTTCGTATACCCACAAGGGTGTTGAGAACCAACCACCATCCTCAATTATGAAGTGTCCTTCCCCGTGGGATATTTGGCATTCAAATTCAAATGAACATGCATTTCGTGAATCAAATGCCATTATTCACGTTACTGTAATATAAAAACATACAGTGCACTTCCCGGTATCCAGTCTCCCGTATTATCCGGCCTAATTTTTTTATCGTAATTAAATGACGAAGATGAGGCGTCTAATAATTAATCTATTGACTTTTTTAAAACCTAAAAACTATAAGTTTTGACTTATCTTAAGGTTATCTTTTCATATTTGTGTAATCATTTATCAGTGAAAAATCAAATCAATTTGAGCCAATTTTCTTACGAATTACGCTAACGATTTACGTTAATGTTTCTGGCATTTTAGTTGGTCATTACAAAGTTTATGTTAAAGGATATAAGTTGTTCACATTTTAACTTACTTTTTCTCTAATAAATTGTTCAAACATGCAATACACTATATAAACTACCAGTACAGTCTTCTATTTGAACTTTTTTATGATTCATCGGGCTGCGGCTGCGTTTGGTGGCTCTACCAACTATTGAATATGAATAAATTGTGTTTATCTCTTTTATCACAGGTGTCCAATTACTTAATTGATAAATAGTGTATATGTGGTCGGGAGCCGGTCATAAGCCAGTTAACAGCCTCCCGACTAGGGTGATCACTTTTGCCTAGCGGTTATGTTACGTGGCTACGGACTCGAACGTCGCGGGTTCTGTCCTCGGGAATGCAATCTTAACATTGGTGACCCGGACGTAGAGTACTAATGTTATGCAATGCGTATAAGAGAATTAAGAAGTTAAATAATTTGGTATAACATCGACCCTCAACATAACACAACTTTATTAATGGAAAAAGGCAGCATTATTTTTTGAATGCAAATTTCGGTTGCCAATTCGGAAAAACATATATGTAAAGATATTACATAACGCGAAAACGTGCGGGGATACAGGAAGACAGCGATGGTAATCTGTTACAATCGCAACAAGTTCATCTTGATTTTCCGTTGATGCACGTAGCGCAAAATAGTACTTTAGTGACTGTTTTTTGCCAGGATTGAGACACCACGCGCACACACATTCGTCTAGACGCATTTCTCACTGTCGGATTTAATCAAAAATTTGAGACAGATCAGCAATCATGGCCTGATGAACAAATAGAAAGTTTTCAGTCAAACTCATTTTTGTTTTCCAGTTATCGTGATCACAGAGAGACGCACTTCAGAAAATGGTTTTTCTCGGAGGAGAGTTCCGTCAAACCCTCGAAGAGTAAAATATTTTCTCTTTGTATGTTCCTTTTTCAAAAAAGCAAAACAATTCATAGTACTAAACTATAATATTTTAATTAACTTTTTAAAAGAAATTCGGATGTTTTTCATTTCTTAAAAACTAAAATTTATTTTCGAGAAAGAAAGAAACAGATATTCTGTAATCAAGACAATAGATTTATTCATTTTGTTAAGTGTCGATATTAGACTATAACAGCAAATCCATTGGGGGTTTGAAGTGCTTATCCAGAGAATTTCAAATATATAGTATTTTTAAATACACATCACAGACAAAAATGTTATAAATAAATGAATTCATCTGCGGTGCTATCAAACATTTTGTGTACTTAGTTTTCAAAATAGTAAAAAAAAAAAAAAAAAAAAAAAAAATATCCACGTTACATTATTTCAAAACAAAAGTGTTAAAAATATCACAATAAACACTGATGTAAAACTAACGAATTTTTACACTTAGCAACACAACACAAGACACGACAAAAAATCTTCATAGCTCGATATTTCTCAGATTATTTAGTAAGTAATGTATATTTGATCTATTTTTTTTATTACAATAACTGAAAAAAGTGCCATAAATTTCCATGTTAAATGCAATTTTATGTTAATAAATATTTTTAGAAAATGTACACAAAAATATTAAATGCATTGAAATTAATTTTTTTTTATAAATAACTATCTATAAATGCAAAATTAGCAGTACACTAGTAGCACCTTCAAACTCTATCAGAAAGTTTGGCATTTAACAGCTGATCTACCTAAGTACAGTTTTTCATCCAACTCCAATAAAACAAAAGATAGAACTATTTTTAACAGATGATAGTTTAGTGAAAACCATCCAGCTGCAATAAACAAACAATACAGACAATTTAACTTTCTGAGAACACATAATAGTATTTTCCAGAACCCTATCACAAACCCGCAATGGCTATTCGAAATATAGGAGCAGCATCTGAGAATAACGAACCAGCAAATGAGAAAGAGCAGGCAGAGAGTTCACAGAAAGTTACAGAATCTGTATTTGCTACGCAGAAAGGAATTACAAGTTACATTCAACATGACTTACAAGAAGACATTTCACAATGGATTTTGAGAGAAATGAGATCAAACCAGCAAACTGTAATGGCTTTTCACATATTACAATCTAAAGGGACACTTTGCAAATAGTGAAATAATAATGTAGTTCATTTATTACGGCAGTAAAATAATAATTTAAAAAAAATACTGATTCTATTAAGACAAATTTCAATATTTTTACACTCTACAAATGAGAAAAGCAACACCTATTTTCATACTAAATGATTTGCTTTTACAATAAAACATTTGGCACATGCAACACATTTATAAAATTTGAACAAAGTGCATCAAATATTTACAAAATAAATCTTATGAAAAAAAAAAAAAAAAAAAAAGAGAGAGAGAGAAAATCAAAATTTTTGTTTAAAATGCATGTAATAACAAAACTATAAAAAATATTTTTCTGGTTAATGGCTTAAGAAAATTGCTATGCTTTAATTCCAAAATTCTTATTTTAAGTTTTGATTTGATTCATATACATAAATTAAAATTTAGTCAAAAGCTACTCGAATGCAAATTTTTAAAAAAACTCATTAATATTAGATAAAAGTTAATCATTACAGCATAACAATGAAATCTAAATTAATGTAAACTTACAAGGAAAAGAATAATTGATGCAAAAATCAAGAATAATTTAGAACAGCAAAAAATTTAATTTTATAAATATTTATGTAGATGAATTTTTCTGTTTTAAAATTATAAATCTGAAAACTCATGGTTTTACCGTAATTACAATTTTCATATGCATCTCAGAATCAGTAATCCTTATGAGTGAAATTAAATGCATAGCATAGATATTGATGAAATAGATGCAAAAAACATGGCTAAAAATTTTTCAGAAGAATTTCAATGAATCTTTATAAGGATAGTTGAAAATGAATTAACATTAAAAAAAATATTAAAAAAATTAGTTTAAGTAAAAATATTTTATTTTACACACAAATTAATATTTTCAAGAAAAGTTTTACACAATGTTGTCAACATTTCAATATTCAAAAGTGGAAACCAATATCAATAATATATAACTGAAATAAAAATTCACACACTAAAAATTGATTTGAATCAAATTTAACTGAATGAATTACAGATTCACAAAATTTTAAATTAAATCAAATATCTGAAAAGTAAAGAAATTCATAATTGTGTGACATATATACAGTGAATTAGACATTTATACAATTATTTCACCACAATATTACATCAACCAAATCTATTCAGAAGTTGAAAAAAGCAATGCAAATTTAACCACAATAATGCATATTTTTTACATTTTTTTTTAACTGGTAAATATTGACAAATATTTAAAACAGTAACATGTGCTATTTTATTTTAATTATTTAGACAATGAACAACAGTAATATCTTAATGAAAATTTCATTCTTAGTTCAAGTAGTGTACACATTACACAAACATACTCCATCTAGAATTCTTTTTTTCCACCTGCTCTTTCTCATTCTTTGGTTCAGAAGTCCCCCTCCCCTTTTTATTTTTTTCGAATACCAAGCAGGTTTGCATTAGCTATGTTCTGGAGCATGCTTAGTAGAGTAAACAATTTTTTTAAATACAACATTTATTCACATTTATTTACAGATATATTCATTTACATTAACTCTGTTCAGACAAATGAGCGATTAGCAATAGATAATCATCATTTTGACAGACGACTCCAGTAATCATGGCAGGGGATAAAAATTAAGTATATACTTTGCATAGTACAGAATGTTGAATTAATAATTTTTAAAACAATGATAAAATAATAAGCTGAGATGTGATAGGCCCCATATATACTTTAATTCTAAAAGTTTCTGGACTATTACAACCATGGTTATGGTTTAATTTAATTAATTACATAAACAATAATTTGTAATTAATTATTGTTAATTAATAATTTTATTTTCATACATATAAATAATTTAATTACATATAACAAAAGAAAATAAAGTTGAATATACTGAAATAGATATATATCTGACCCAATACTATTTAAAATCACTGAATAACAGCATATAATAATTTGTAATTTCCTTAACATGTTTACAATTTACTTCATAATATAGAATTGTTAAAAAAATCATCATAATATAGTGACACATATATACAGAAAATAATAATTGTAATTATAATGTTCATTACTGATGGAAAGATAGGACATTATTTTAGGCAAATAGCAAGATGAAATTTATACCTTCATCCTTCAAATTACTTGAATTTGTTCACAAATATTTGTGATAAATTGTAGTATTTAAAATTTCATGCAAGAGCAACAAAGAAATGAAACCTTTTTATGTGCAAATAAAGAGGTATTCTAAGAAGATCACATAAAATTTCATCACTCATGATTTATAACACTGCATTACGATTTACAGAAAAATAAATGAAATTGCATCCAGACGCTGCATGACAAGTACTTCTGATTGGAAAATTATGTAATTAAGAACTAGATACTATTTTTAGGATTTTGGGTTCATCATTAAAAACTTTACTTAAGAGTTTGTAAACTAATAGTTATGTTCCATTTCTTTGTTGCATAATATTAGAAATACAAGGCATAATTTTTCAACAATTCAAGATTAATTAAAGATTAAGATTTAATATGCATTATTTATTTTAAGATATTAATACACTGGTGCATATAGACATGCACACACAACCTAAATTGAAAATCAGCAGGTTCCATCAGTAGTACATAAGATAAAGAATCTATATAAAAAGATACAATCAATAATACATAAAATAAAGAATATATATATTAAAAATAAGCTTCATTAACTGTCATAGTAAACCATAGTGAATTAAAGCTGGTTGCTTCAAGTACTTTCATTAGCTGTTTTTTTTTCAAGTATTAGCATTCAAGTATTTTCATTTATTAAACATTATTAATGACTATTTATTATTCTACAAGAATTTTTTGATACAATGCAACTTTATAAATCATAACAAATGTCAGCCAATAAAAGAATATGAATAATTTGCAAATGAATGAAAGTCAATATTAAGTGACCAATAGAGCTGAGAGTTTACGATTAAAAAGATTTCAGCTATGAATTCTCTTACCTACTTAGAATATACAAGGGATGATTAGCATATGTACCAAAAAGGAAAAAAAGACAATAGAACTGCATTATAATTGAATTTTTACAAACAACTAATGATGTTTAGGCGTAAGAAAGATGAATGTAATAAGCATACTTTCACTTAATAAATTAAGTATCACTCCTCTTTTTGTTTCTATGAACCAATAGCTCTCATTTTAAAGTTTTTAAATATATATGTATTAAATGTGTTTTGTTAGTTACTGCAGATTGCTATAACTTGCATGGAAAGATTCTATCAATCACCAGTAACCTACAACACGGCATGTTAAAATAACAACGGAGAAACAAGTCCAAGACATAAACAGTTCCATTACAAAATTATTAAGTTAAAGCAGGAAGTTGCAAAATATCATTTAGATACATTCTTTAACAAAGAAAATTCTTTGAATTCCGATAGTAAATACTTTAACAATTTCCAAAAAAGATTTAACTTGATTTAAGAAATTGTAATTAATTTGTTTCTCCAAATTAAAAAAAAAACCACCTGATTATTTTATTATATGAAAGCTGTTTCAAAGACTGAATAAAAAATTGTAAATGAGCTTCACAAAAATAAATAAACAAATGTGTTAACTGCATAATTTCTCTATCCCTTTCTTCACAAGAGACTGACTTTTTAAAAACATAATTCATAAAATCAGTCAAAACATGCGAGTTTTTTTAATATAACAACATTAATGGCTATTTTACACTTCTTAATTTACAAGAACAAATATTGGAATGCTCTATTATCACAACTCAGTCTTGGAAGAATAAGTTACAAATAAACACAAGCAATTTTCAGGAAAATGAAAGACTCATTTATAAAAATTAAGAAAGAAAAATGACAAAAGATTGCAATTAAAATATCAGACTATTTTCTCTAAAAAAATTTCTGTAAATGCTTCATGTTATGTCAGTGCTCAATCCCAAGCTTCTAAGTAAGGTAGTAAGGTGTAGAGATGGTTGAGTTGTTCCATTTCTTCTACTCTGTCAGTAATTTGATCAGCAATAGTAAGAAAAATTTCTATGTAAGAAGCCACTTGATTGTACTCTAGGTGTCAAGAGCGTTCTTTTACTCTGATATCCACAGATAACTATGGGAAAGAAGAATGCATATTAGTTTTTAAAAGCATTTAAACTTTAATATTAAAAGAAATTTAAATAGAAAAATGTGTGTAATACTTCAATTATTAATTTACTACTTTGCCAAAACGTGTACCGATTTTCATCCAAATAGTATAGATGTATAAGCAGAATTGTTATTTTAATTACAGTGTACAAAAAAATATTTAAGATTTCATTCTGTCCATTATCAGTCACTCAATATTTCTAATTTTATTTGTTTAATTTCTGATCCTATAAATATTTTGGTATGCAAATTATACATGAATAATTTTATAAATGAGAAAAAATACCCTTTCACACTTTACAGCTTATAATATGGAAGCACAATTATATGAAGCTAGTAATACAGCTAAAAATTTATTTATTTCCAATAGTTTTTTTTTTTTTTTTTTTTGAGGAGGAGGAGAGGTGGAGAGATACAGAGATACAAGAGATTAAAGACCAAGGGACAATTTTCAAAGATAGTTCAGTTGGACAGAAACCACTGGAGTCCCAGATGCCAAAAGAAGCTGGTACAATGTATACAAATTCAGAATAACCCAGGAACATGAATAATAATATTGCAGGTTGTACGCAGCATAGCATATACAATAAAAAGTAAGAATCAGTTTAATAACTTTTTGGAATATAAAATTATTCAAAGAATTAGCTGCATATGCTTCACATATTGCTGTTCATGCAAATGTATTGTTTGGCTATTATAAATTATTATTGCATTAAAAAGATACTCTAGGTAAACTGTAAAATACATGTTTTTTTAAAATCCATGTCAAAAAATCTCATTGTAACACTTTCCCAGTCCCTTTATATGTGGGATGCCATGCTCAATTATAAAAATGGCTTATTTCTATATTTAATGCATGCCCAAGATTTTAGAAACATCTTGTATAAGCTATAGGATATATGTATAGAGATTTACTCTTGAATCAAGGGCAATTCGTTAATTCAGATACAAACCATGCAACAAGATATTTTCAAAAGTTCTATTTATTTTCTATTCCTACACTGAATAAGAGATATTAAATTTCCTATAATGTAACAGTTTAAGTAAAATTCAATTTCTATTTAACCAAAGCTATAAATGCCCATGCTGATCTAAAAGATATTGTGCATTAACTGCATGCCATTGATGAACTTTAGTCTCAACTACTTGCCATTAGCAAATAGATTAACATGATATCATTGGATATTAATTACTGCATGCAATAAATAAAACCTCATTGATAAGATTTTATTAATATACAAACACCATTTAAGAATGTATTCCAAAATTATTTTCATATTTGAAAAACATCATATTTTTCGAATAATTGGTCTATAATAAAAGAAAATTTTTAATAATGTATAGAAAACTGGAAAGGCTTCCTTAGAGCAAATGTGAAATTGAAATGATCAAATATGAGATCATGCAAAACAGTTCAGAGAATATAATTAAAACAAGATGCTGAAAGAATGGCAAAGATTAGAGATGGACAGTTTGATAGACATAGAAGGAATACAGAAACATTTTATGGTTGATTTCATTATGTATGCAATAAGCAATTTCAAATGTAGTTGAGGTTTTGAAGGAGGTTCATAGACACACAATGGCAATATTATGATATAGATAACTAATTTTTATCAAACTCTAAAAAAAAAAAAAAAAAGCTAAGAATTATAAAAAAAATTAAATATTAGAAAAATGTGGGTCCCCTCCCCCCTTTTTTTCTTTCAATTTTTGAAATGATTGCAGAGTAATAACTAACTCTACAACCCTAATTGATGATGAGGGAAGTTTTAATTTTGAAGGATGAAAAAAAATAATTTGAATGTGCATTTTGCTTTTTAAAAACTATTATTTAAAAACATTTATAGGAAAACTAGTTTTCAAACTATGTTCAAAACAAAACATTTCAAAGTTTTCTTTTTTCTTTTCAGTATTGGTTTTAAGTTTGTTGAAATATACAGAAGAAATAAATGAGCATGAATTATGTCTCACCCTTAAGGTAGCGCAGCACAACCAACTTCGTGCAGTTTGCATAACCCCTGCTATTAACCACTGGTCTGTCTCAGGATCATAATATTCAACAGTATCATGGTAACTGTATTTAAAAAAAAAAAATACTTTTTTTAATAAGGCTATTCAAATTAAAGGGAAGTACACGAAAATTTAAATGATGATTTCTAATATATAATAATATAATGGTTATTGGGAAAATGCCATATTTAGATGAAGTATTTCATAATTAAATACAGCAATACTGAAAGATAATAGTGATTATTAAAACTAGCATAGTTTTTTTTTCTCAATACAACATATTTTTAAACTGTTAATTTAACAGGTACTTTAATTCACAATTACAAATTGAAATCAGAGATAATTCAGCATATATTGGAAATCTTTATTCTTCTAAATAGAAATAAAACTAATATTTTTTTAATTAGCTTTCTCTTTATTAATAGCTTACACCTGACAATTATACTTATTGATAAAAATATTACTAAAAGATATAAAGATTTAAAACATTTATTCTAATTTTGGAATTTTTTTTCCTTCCAAAATACAAAAAATCTTTTAAAGTTAAAAATGACAAAAACTTATTTAAAATACAATCTTGTGTATGTTAAATTGTCAAGCTACACAGACCCATTCAATAATAATATTGAATACTTTTATACATCAAAACAAATTTTGTATGCAATAAGTGCTATATTCAATATTAGTGAGATAAAATGCAGGTGAATACCATTTCTGCACTACTTATTTAATTTTGTTTTAACAAGAAATATGTAGAAAAAATTATGATACTTAGTAAATAAAGATCAGTCTTCTTCTTACTCTTGAAGATAATGAAAGAGTTAAAAATATTAAGGTTACTAAAATTTATTATGGTTACTAAAATCTATTAATTTATGTTTTTATTCTAAAAATCCTCAATATTTTATGTATTACTAATCTAAGCTGCAAATTTGTGTTGAAATTATTTTAATATTAACATAAATTTAAAATATTACTCTTTAAATTTTCATTATATTTATATTTTAAACTGTAATATGCATATGTTTATTAAAAAATAAAATAATAATTTCATCATATGAATTGTTATACTATTTTATATTTTATTATTAAAATACCAAAACTAGATTATATATATATATATATATATATACACAAAAGTATAAAAATCA
>JAPMOR010101739.1:0-58139 GCA_026543865.1 Argiope aurantia | reverse complement strand
CCCCCCCCCTTAAATAATATTATCCAAGTCAAAGATTTACAGTTTAATTTTCAATGTTTTGAAACAATTCAAGTAACATTACATAAAATAAGCAAAACAGGTTTTAAAAGACAGTATTATGAATATATCAAGAAATAAGAGATAAACTGTATCCAGAATCTGATTCCATTTGCTTGGAAATAAATGAGCTGATGATACACATAAACTAAACCTCTTTTTTATGTTTCCATATTACACAGTTAATATGGAAATTCTATACAAGACATTTTAGTATTTGATCGAAAGAAATTGGTATGACTGACCGGTCCCATCCTTCCTCTCCTCCAGAAACATATATCTTTCCATCTACAACTGCAACACCAGGCTGGTATCGCCTCTCCAACATGGGCTTACAAAAGCGCCATTCATTCTTTTCTGGATCATAATATTCCACTTTGTTTGTATTCTCTGTGGAAGCATGCCAGCCTCCTGTGGGTAAAAAAAGCAACATTAAAAATATTATTTCAAAATATTTTGCAGCTTGTACAGACCACATCAATTTCTTACTTTTATCTACAAAATTTGCCAATTTGTGGTGATTGTTAGAGATCCCAGCAATTCTTAAGGTAAAACTAAGTCAAAAACTGGCCTTTTTTTTTTCTCTCTTTCAAAAAATAATGGGTATACATTTCACTTTTTACATAACACTCTTTTGCAAAGCAAAATAAAATTCAAAGAATTTTCAAGAACTGAAAAAACATTAAGATTTTTTTTGGTCATTTAATATGAAATTTAACTTTGAAAATATCAATGAATTTATAAGCATTTCTAATTACAGTAGAAAATAAACGTTATCCAATAAGCATAAAAATTATAATTATTAAAGAAATGAAGAAAAATTAAATTTTTTGAATAAAAGAATTCAATTAATGGTAAATCAACTAACACTTACAAAAAATAATAAAGGTAATCATTAGATAAGCAAATATCTTAAACTAAATTTAATTTTCTTAAAAAATACATCTTAAGAGATCTTTATAAGATCAATATATTTTAACAACTGACACAAAATTTCATAGCATTAAAAAATGTTTCCTAAATTTTTGATAAAAAGAAACTCAACTAACAAAGTTAAATTTCAAATAATTTGCATGAAATAATAAAAATATACCCACCTA
This sequence comes from Argiope aurantia, assembly GCA_026543865.1. Lineage (NCBI taxonomy): Eukaryota > Metazoa > Arthropoda > Arachnida > Araneae > Araneidae > Argiope > Argiope aurantia. The sequence continues at coordinate 56,982 of JAPMOR010101739.1, read as the reverse complement.
TTACATAAATTAAATTGTTCACAACACAGGCTCGGGAGCCTGATCTAGCAATCAGCATGTGTGCCATATCAGACCACACATTTGTCATTGGGCAAAAGCGTTGGACCAAATCTATGCCATCTCCATCTTCCAAAACTGCACCACCTGTTCAATTTGGTGAAAAGGAAAATTAACATCATAAATATTTAAGAACTATCTCTTAATTAATGCACTTAATTTTGAAATTTTCAAACTGCTGAGCTATTTGCTGAATACAAACACATGAAAAATCTTAAAAAATGAAAGGAATTTGAAGAAGTTTTTTTTTTTTTTTAATAGTAGAACTGCTTTGATTCAGTTCAATTGAATTTTAAACACTATCTATTTTCACAAGGATATTTCTTTTAAAAAATTGAAAGCATTTCAGGAAACATAATAGCAAATCAAGTCCAAAATTAGACGCACTTTTTTTAAATCAGGAAATCTAACACAATAAAAAATTCATTGTAACAGTAAAAATTTGATCACTTGACATAAACAAAATTATAAATGTTAATTTTTAATAAACATTTCAAAAGAAATCAGTTGGAATGATTTCTGTATTTTATTTCTACAATAAAACTGCTTAAAAAGTAAATGAAGCTATGCTGAAACTTTTTTGTCATGTCTATATTGTATGTAAGTGAAATATATCATCACAATTATTAACAGACAACTAAATTGTGAATTATCTCTTTATAGCTATTTTCAAATTCTTTAAAGTCAGCTCTATCATTATCTAAGAAAACTAATAGGACAAACAACATTTATGAAGTACAGGACTTTTAACTGAACTATAAAAATCATTTACACTACCAAAATCACTCGGATACATTTTTCCAATGTGCATCAGATTTACGATATTAAAATGTTATTTAAAATTATTAATTGCTTATAAAATCAATTTCTAAAACAGCAACTATTTTTTACATCAATTTTAAATTTACAGTGAAACCTCGTTCTACATAATTTATTAATTGATCGTGATTTTATGCTTGTTTTCATTTCAGTGTTAAAAATTAATTACAATACAAATATTCAGAACTATATTGCATAAAACTAAGAAAAAAATTACATAAGTCCAATTCAGATTAATTTAATTAGAATCCAATAAAAAAATGAACATACATTTTTTCTAAACAAAATTAAAATTTGAGCATTTTTTGAAAACCTTTCTAAAAGGGAATAGAAAATAATAATAAAATAAAAACATTTCAGTTTTTATTCGCTGTAATAAAATTAACTTAAATATTTTGCCACATATACTAATGAGATAAGATTGAAATAAAAATTCAAGAAAAAAAATGTTAATTAAAAAGGCCAATTGCAATAAAAATGCAGCTATTTTTCATTACTTGATGCTCAAATAGTAAAAAAAGCTCAAGTTCTTAAGATTTTAACATATTCTTCATCTTATTAATATTGTAAGAAATTATAAGCATATGTAATGAATAAGAATCTTTAAAAAAAAAAGTTTCCAGCAGAGCCTTGAAAGGGATTTTACTGGGATACTTAAATTAACTGAAATTGAAATACATTAAATACTGGTGAAATTTATTATGAAAAAATATTCAAATCATAATATAACCTAAAACATTATCTTTTACCAGTGACATAAAGATGTCCTTCATGGCCAATTACAGCAGGACTAGTAAGCGAAATTTTCATGGGAGCCACATACTCCCACGTGTTATTGCTCGGATTGTACTTCTCAACACTATTTAATCTGGAAGCTCCATCCCAACCACCAATGGCATAAATGAAACCATCCAGAACAGCCAAACCTGAAAAGTATCATATAAAATAAATAAAATATTTTGCAATAATGTTAATCAGTGTTATTTTCCACTTGCCATCTTCACCAGAACATATGAAAAAATGCCTAGAAACTATAAATTATACATTAAAAGTATTAAAAACAATGAAGTAAATTTGCAAAAATTTATATATAAAAATTTCTTATAAAGTAAATAATCCTCTTAGTCTTCCATATTCTTAATTATTACTCTGCTTAATATTCCTATTTTGTATTAAAGTCTGAGCTTTGGTACGAGCTCTGCTCCATGCCCAACTGTAATCCTGTAACCTTAGGAAACTGATGCTTTGCCTTCAATGCTGCATATCGCATACACAAAAAGAATGGACATAAACATACTGATACTTTCACAAAATTTCACAATTTTTTTTCCTTAAACTTAATGAAAATAATATATGAAGAAAACCTGAAATGTATTTTAAAAATGTGAGTCAGAAATATTTTTCTCTCTCATTTGTCTGAAAACAGATTTTTTTCTGTTTTTTCTGATCACAAAATTTACATGAATATATTTCAAAGGAAATATTTATTCATGCTAGACTTGTTATTTTTTATCAAGTCTTAGCAATTTCTAAGGAATAAATAAAAGTGATGAATAAAAAAATTAAATATACCAAGCTCAGAACGTTCAACTATCATCGAAGCCATTTCCTGCCACTGATCAAATATTGGGTCATATTTCCACAAAGATCGACTTGCTGTACCATCAGGATATTCTCCGCCAGCAACATATAAAATATTTTGTCCTTGAAAAAAATTTGTTTATTAAAACCAATTTTTATATTACATTGTGGAATTGAAACTATTTAAGAAGCCTTCTTTTTATATATACATATATATATTTCAATTTGGGGGAGGGAATAAACTGTACATATATAGAAAATAAAAAAAGTAAAGTGAAAAACTTTACTATACATAATTAATGCCAATTTTCTACGCACATATAAATATTAGATCAAAAGATACACTTGAAAACCAAAACAAATATTACAAAAACTAAGAAACTTGGACAAAATATTATAAAAACGGAATAATATTTAAACTTATAAAGTACAATACACAGTAGAGGTTAGAAATTAAAATTTAACTGAGAATGTATGGCTAATATCCAAAATAATTTGCAAATATATTTGTAGCATAAGTTATTTAATTATATCTTTCCAAGCTTATAAAAATTTTATGAGAAAAAACTTTTTAAATAAAGAGATGATTTAACTGCATTCAATTTAAGTATTTGACTATAAAAAATAATGCATCCATTTTTATTTTTAAAATCAGCAATCAAATCATATAAATATAATTATTATCCAACTGATTCAGAAGATTAATAAACTTGAACCATTTGTTACCAACAATAATATTTCCCCCTGAATATGCCTGGAATCATTCTTCAACAGAATAATTTTTAACACCAAGTGGAGTTATTTATGTAGGACTGGGTGGGACAAAATGCCCATTCAATCCTATTTGGATCAGTGTCTATTGTACTGATTAAGAAAAGAAGTAATGTTTAAAGAAAAACAATTTATTTAGAGTAAACAAAATTAACAAGACATTAACAATTAAAACAGGAAAGGTTAATTACATTAAAGTTGGAAGTTAAAATACTTATATGGCACCAAAGGGCAAAGCCTAACAAGATGTCTGCACATAGCAAAACTAACTGCTGCTATAGCGTAAGACTATTAAACATTACCAGAGACTGGGAACCCTCTTCTCTTTTTTTCGAGCAAATGCCAGCAGTTCGCTTTTTACTCAAACTTATGGTCATGTGACTTAGTACTTTGGATTAGTAGAACCCATGGTGCCATCTATTACAATACAATAAAACTAAATTGAAATCTGGGTGCTTTCGGTATAACAGTGGAAAGGTAATAGGTAATAAAAGGTAATTAAATCTCTACAGTTATAAAAATAATAGGGAAGTTAAAATTCTCATAGGACTTTATTCTATACTTCTAAGATTACAGATTCTTTTACATTTCCAAGAAAAAAGATTTAATAATTGTCTTGATTACTAAAACTCTACAATAAAATGTAATTACAATTTACTAAATAATTAATTTTTAACTGTATTAGTAAAATGCAATTAAAATTTACTAATTTTAATTCTTTTACCTGTAGAATTATTTTAATGCTTCATTCACCCATTTATTTACTAACTTGTGGTTGTAATAAAACTTTTCTGATGAGATGATGTCACAGAAATATTTTAATCCACTTAAAAAGTGAGTATATAGAAAAAGTTAAAGAAAGTTAGCTCTACATTGGCATCACACTTTTAGCCCATACATTCCAATATGAACATAGCTATTGTGATCTCCATTTGTTCCCCAAATTTTCAAAACTACTTATAAACAGATTATACCAAGCAAAACTTAGAAATAAATAAACAAAATAGTAATGACAATACAATCTGCATCCAAAACATGCATTTATTATTATTACTTAATTTAAGGCAACAATATCTATTTAAGGAAATGGTATAACTTAACTCAATTTCCTTGAATAAACATTAAAAGTCTTTGACTACAGTTGAATAATATTCAGTAGTCACATCAGTTTTAAACTACAGTTTTATATTTAGAATTCAAACTTTTATTCTCTTTGCAAAAATATTTTTCCCCAAATAAATGGAAAGTTAAATTAAATGCTTGATAAAATTAAGCAATTTTATGAGGTATTTTGACATATTTGAAAAATATTGAAAGAAATGGCACTTTTTACTTAAATGTTTTTGTAAACAATGCAAAAACCTAACCCACTGAATGATCAAAATAATTTGAAGGGATTTTTTTAATCAATTGCTTTACCTGTAACAACAACTCCATGCTTGCTTATGGCAAATGGCAGACATGCTAACGTTAGCCATTTGTCATTTACAGGATCAAAACATTCTACGCTACGGAGAACAACCTTGTCATCCTCTCCACCAACAGCAACAACCACTTCTGATATACCTATTGAATATAAAATATTTACCATTGATAATTTGTCACTTGAATGATATATAAGGAGATAAATTAGTTAATAACAACTGCTTTTACAATTGTTTTCAATCCATGTCAGAATAACATTCAAATTCTTATTCTAAAAGTCATAAAATATTGTTTATTTTACCATGAGGAAACATACAAATTATTATATAAAATAGTAAATTTTTAGTTTTTCAACATATAAAAAAAAATTGACATACTTGAAAGATTTCAATAGTTTCAAGTTTCCTAAATAATAACATGCATATGCAATTTATAAAAACTTTCATTATAACAAAAAGTTCTAAGTTTATAGTTAACTGAACTCTAAATAAAAATACATAAAACAACAAGAAGAAATTTATACACAAATGCAATAAGATTAATTAAAAAATTAACTACACAAAGTAATTTAATTCATAACAATTTAAAACTTGAATCTAAATTGTTATTTGAACTCTGAATAGTAATAATAATAATTTCAAACATATGGTTAATTTTGATTCTCTGACAAAATATTTGATACTTTTTAAAAAGATACAGTAAAACATTCTTATACATAATACTTTAGCTTTCACATAAGTCTCTAAATGAATTCTAAAAATAAAATTATAAATACTGTAGGGACTAATTGTAATTCAAATATAAGAAATAGAAGAACAAACCTACCAAATGATCGCCGTGGCCTAGTTCTAACAGATGATTTTTGATGTCTACGATCAGGAAGTAAATTATAAAGTTTGGCTTCTTCAATCAATTTTTGGCACTGGGTAGATATCCCTACAGCAGGTACTGAAGCAACACAATCATGAAGGTAATAAGGACTTAATAAAGGTAAACGAACTTGTTCCAAGACCTTTTTGTAAATATAAAAGAAACATTTGTAAAAATTTAAAATAAATATACAGCAATACTAGCCCCCAACATAATTAATAAAAAATTTCTTTCAGATAAAGACTAAAAGAAACAAAGAAAGAAAAACACACCATAAAGCTCAAAGGAAATTAAAAATCTTAATTTCATTTCTATTCAATGAATGATAAAAAGTGACTCTATTGATTAAGACCTACAAATAAATAAATTTAACATGAGTTTTAAAAGTTTGAGTTTTCTTTAATAAAATTCAGCTGACTTTATATTAATGTACAATAAATAGTATATTTTAGCTGATAATGAGAAATGTTTATAGGTAGCAAAGATCAAAATAACAAATGTATCATTTAAATCATGACATAAAAAAAAGAAATGAAAGTTTTATGGCATAAATGCCAGAATTAGTGATGTTACAACAAATATGTGATAATTAAAAAATTATGGTAAATCCAAAGACAAACATTTTTCTTCTGCTTCTTATTTCACAGTTTTAAGTAAAACATGTTTTAAAATAATGGATAAAAGCAATAAGGTGTGCAAATTAAAATTTTAATAGGTAAGACATAATTTTATAATAAAAACATTCAATTTTAACAAAATATATTATACGGCTTAAATACCAATATAAAACTTAATTTATTAAATGTATTATTGGTATAAAAATAAAATTGTATTCCGAAATTATTTTTTAATGAAATCTTAGATAGTCTAAAAGTTTTTTACAATTTAAATTCATAATATAATCTATAAATATTTCTTATAAGAACAAAGAGGCACAATCTGGGATATTTACTCAAATTAACCATATATTACAAATCTTAAAAATGAATTCATACCAGATGGAAATCTTCACTTCTGGCAGCAACATCTTGATTGAGCCACAGTAATACTGCCTCAAAAACAGTTTCTTCCTTTTCAACATTCAAGGTATCACTGGATATAAGTTCAATGAATTTACTTTGTGATAAAGATAGCATTTCTTCATTCTTCATTACATCAGGAAAATACCTATAAATGAAAGATAATTTTATTAAAATGTCACAAATATTTATTAACATTTTAGAAATTTAATAAAGGATTTTAACCCTTTAAAAGAGATTCAGATATAAAAAAATAGGAAAAGAAAATTTGACAAGGTTATAACTAACATATAATTTGAAATGCTTATTGCATGAATCAAATGTCAACAATTATTTTTTTTATCAGCAATTTAAATTTTTCACTTATATCATTTGTTTGAAAAATAGATTACTTTTCATCAAAAAAAAAAAAAAAAAAAGAAAGAAAGAAAGAAAAAGAGTGAAACTTGGTGCATTAACTACATGCCTAGAATTAATTTCTGAAGATGTCATGTAAGTATATTGATTATGTTCTCCAATGACATGTAATTAAAGTTTGTCAATTGTTACACAAGTATCTGCAACTCACTGTATGTCAATTTTATACAATGATTCAGATTTTAAGGACTCATTAGCAGACACAAATTTAGTTTCATACTTCAAATTATCTAATAAAATGAGATTGATAAAGCAAAATGTTGTAATTTCATATCACCTACCTTAAAGCAAATTCCTTGGCTTTCTTTTGTAAGTTTTCACAAGCATGAGCTTCAGCAAAGCAGTGAATACCCAAACAGTTGGTCTCATCCATATGTCTCTCCAAAAATCGACAACAAGCATCCCTTACAGGAAGAACTTCCAACAGATTAGCAGCTGAAAGCAGAGCTTGAACATTATTCTTGTTTATAGGAATTCTCGATGAATATGCATAATCTAAAAGAAGTTTCAATGTGGATGCCTCAACTCCATTGAGTACAATCTCTCTCTGTTGACTTTCAGCCATTTCACTGGTGAACATTGCCTGGTTAAAATATCAAAATAAATAACACAATTCACAAAATTAAAAATTTCAATTTCCTCCAACAGGAAAAGATTTATATGATATACCAAAAATCAGCTTCAGGCATTAGTTTAAAAAAATACATCAGTTTCTATTTAGTTTCATACTTGATAAATCAATAAAAGAAAGGATTGTTAAATAATTTAAGGTGAATGAAATTCTGAAAAAATATTTGATTATTTATGAAATAAAAAGAAACTAAGCATGAAGATATAAAAATCCAGCATAAAATTCCACCACTTAGATTGTTTCAGTTTAGTTATATTAATGTCCTATTTAATAGTAGCACTGGGACTATTTTGGGACAGACCTCGAAATTCTGAGCCCCAATCAGACAAAAAAGATGATACTTGATTTAACACCCCATTTCTTCTAGATTTTTATGCACTTCATCAATGGGGAATGTCTGGCCCATAACATCTGGTAAAATGTGCATCAGGCTGGCATAAACAACAGACCTTTAGTTGAATTGGTTACAATAAATAAAAATTGCAGTTATTTATTTAAATTTTATTTTGGTAAAATATTTCAGGCACTTTTTTATTAGTAGATCTCAAACAAAAATTTGCCAAAACTTAGCAAAATACTAATCATAAATCTTGAGTGCTAAAAAAAATAGTGCCAATATCGAAGAGATACAATGATTGGAATCCTAATTGAAAAGCACCAATTATTAAATATCATTGGATAAAAAACATCCAAAAGCAATTCACCCTTATATTTTAGAAAAAAAATATGGGTACTTATGTATTAACTGCATGCCAGCAATTAAACATGAACAAAAAAATTGGCCAAGATGTTATGTGCATTACAATCAATGATTAATTACAAAAAAAAAATCTAAGGACATCAGGTTAGCTTTTTTTTATTTTCAGTAATAACATACAGGTAAGTCTAAAGTTTGCCAAAGATAAGCAGTTGAACCAAAAGTTCTCCAGCAATAACACAGAGTTCACCAATGGCATATGATTAATGCATAAGTATCTAAATATAAAACTATACATTAATTATCTTTAAAATCTAACAAAACATTCATAAAGGAAAGTCTAAAGTTTGCCAAAGATAAGCAGTTGAACCAAAAGTTCTCCAACAATAAGCTAACACAGAGTTCACCAATGACATATGATTAATGCATAAGTATCTAAATATAAAACTATACATTAATTATCTTTAAAATCTAACAAAACATTCATAATACCGAAAATAATAATATATTGCATTGAAATTTGTACATAATTACTTTGAAGTATGAACTAAATGATGCAAGAACCACTTTGTGACACGGAAAGTCATCTCCTTCCACACACAGTAAGACATCACAAAATGTATTCGACTTTCGCAACTCATCTAGACCAGCCAATACCTAAAAAATAAGAATAATAAACAATATAAGAAACATTCATCTTTTTCTACAGAAAAATTGGACATTTAAACCAATTTTGAAAACATGATTAAAGGTTTTATTAATTGTGAAAGCAAAAGAAATGCCCAATTCAATAGAAAAATCTTGAATTTTTTTAAATGCTCATGAAGAAATTTCATAATATAAGATTGCCACTCAAATCTGGAAAAAAATTCCCCGTGTTTTCCCTATACATAAATGTAATATAAGAAGAAAAACGTGCGAACAGTATTCATGCTAGTTAAAATGAGATAATAATACTCCATAGTCTTAATGAATGAAAAAACATTTTAAAAAAGCAACAATTTTTTAGTGTATTAAAAGAATATTTATATTTACATGCAGAAAAAAAATTCTTTATTTATTGCCAAGAATTTAACAAGATAAAATTTACATATTAAGGAGGTGGAAATATTGAACATAACAAATGTTCTTCAATTATAAGTCACAAAATTAAGGTCTAGGGTGTAATAAAACACAAAATAGCATTTTTGCAATCAAATAGTTACCTAAAGCATTTTGTGAATGGGCAACATTTAAAACCCAATTCGTTACACTGGTGTCAAATAATAATAATTTAAATGACAACCAGAAACTGTCTCTCAAAGGAAAAGTTAAACAGTTAGAATCATCTGAGGAAACATTTGATTCTCTGTTTGTGATATTAAATAAAAGATAATCATCTGAAACACTGTAAACCAACCTTTTTTTTTTTTCGGTTTACTTATTTCTACATTTTAGCATACTGGAAACCACAGGTATACCAAAAAGTAGAAGAATATCAATAATTAATTTTGCATGTATTGTTCTTCAATAAATCTGGATTTAAACAAGACACAGCTTTTAAAACAGTAAAATTTTGGACATATTTCGAAATATTATTAAAAAATGTTCTTCACAAATATAAAACACTTTGTTAATAAGCCTCTTTTTTCAGTTTCAATAGCTCCACTACTAAATAAGTTGATTGTAATCATTCTTCCAATATCAGCATTCTTTTTTTTTTTTTTTCTCAATCTTAGTTTTTAGGAACATCAAGTGCTATCAAAAGTTAACTATATAATGCTTTTGTCTCTTCGATTACTTCTTTTGACAGTAATATTCATTAATTGTTTAACAAAAAATGAAATATCATATAAGAAAAGCGTGACTGTTTCAAGTGTCTCACTTTTTTAAGTAATGGCAGAACAATATTTGCAATATAATAGAAGAAACTAATTTTAGCCAGAATAAATTTATCGTGTTAGCATTTATCTTATCACAAAGATCCAGGCAAAAATTTTTTTACCCTGAAGTTTTTTTTTTTTGTTGTTGTTTTTCAGTTTCTTTATGTAGTCAAAATCTTTTTGAGCATGCTCACAAACACTGACATTTTCTACCCAATAGATATGCTACAACTTCAATGGAAATTCAGGAGAATCTGGAGCTTCCAGGAAATAAACAATCTTGTGAGACTATCTTTAAATATCCTAGGCATTGCTTTTAGAATAATTTCCATTTTTCATCTGGTAAATTTATGTCCAAACTGAAACACATCGTGGATTATGTGTAATCCACAAGTACCTTGACCTAAAATTTTGCAGTCATTTTTGTATAAAAGTTCTTCTTTGACATGTTTTTAAAATTTATATTTATTCCATCTATACTAATTTGTAAAAGTAACTATCTACAAACTTAATATTTCTCCTTTAAATTATGAAACAGCTCTTGAGCTTTCCTTCAAACAGTTGTGTATACCTTAAAAATACTGCATTCCAATTCTCGTAGAAATTCCATTAGTTGATTCATACCAGTATCTTACTATAAGATCCATTTAGTATTTTTATTGGTATAGAGCCAATAAGCCGGGCCAGTCCTTAATTCTTCCTTGTAATAGAAAAACCAACACTTGCCTGTCGCTCCTTGCCAGTGGCCACCTTAAATGTCTTTTCTTTTCTCAGGGTGAAAAATCTTACCCTCTTTGCCCAAAATTCTGCCAACATCAGGCCTCTGCTGAATATATTCTAGACTGCTTAGGACTTCTTTGGGGAGAAATTTATTCTTCTCCCTTCCTCGTTTTTGACTTGCTTCTTGTCAACAGATTTTTGGATTTGGTCTGACTATGTCAGGCCATGGAGATTAGCAACAACAACAACAGTATTTTTATAAAATTTGATTCAAATCTTCATCAAAGCATATTAATTACAAATTTTTTATTATTTAAAGATTTCTAAAGAGATTGTAGAAAAAAATGGAGTTAATCGGTAACAAATAATATATGACACTTTTGTATGACATAACATATATTTTTAGACTTTCATTATTAGTGAGCATATGTAAAAATATATTATTGAATGCAGCACAACAAGTTTTAATGTCCATAAAAGTTTGACTTTAAATTATTGTTCTTGAACAGAAAAGTTTAAATCTGAATTATTTCAAATTTAACATCTTCAGACTTGCCATTTCATTTACTATCTGCATTCCTAAGTCCGACATCAATTTTGACTTTTTTGAAAGGACATGTATGTTTTGTAATTTTCCACTTTTGGAATGACTAGTAAGTGTCCATATTATTTCACTTATTATCTTCTTATAGAGTGAGCAGTATGCAGCAAATTGATTTTGCAGAGCTTCTCTAACCTATTCAGCAAAATTAGGATTCATATTTTTATCTAATTTATACTAACTACAGATTTTGAGAAACTCATTGTTTAAAACAAATTTCTCTAATCTACTCATAATAATCTCAAAATTTCAAAACTAATAAAAAATCATTGGATAAATTCACACGACTGACTAAAAACGTGATGCTAGTTAAGTTTAGTTATATTAATATCCTGTTTTAAAGCAACACTTTATATACAGCACTAAAGCACAATTTTTATATACAGCAGATGCAGCAGTAGTGTAGGAAGAAAGAATGGAGAAAATAATATTATTTGTATTATATTATGTTTGCTCATTTCAAGTTTAAATAAATTCTTTTTATGGCAGATGAAATAGTCATTTTTGCAGCAATAATGAACAATCACTTAATCTTACTTCTTAACAGAATGTTGATATTTGCATTATAAAAATTTATTCTATTCCCTAACGTAGTTACAGCTGTTCATCCCTATTAACTGCAATCCAGCAATCATGGGGAAGAAATAACTGTCTCTAAAATCTTTCTGCGATTACGTAGTTGCAAATGGGCAAATGGTGTTGTTTCATTCTCGGAGCTATGACAATGACCTAGTTATAGCTATTCTAGCAATGTTCACAGATCAGCATTTTTTAGATAGGGGAAAAAAGGAACAAAGAAATTTAAAATTCCCTATACTTTCCCAGATTTTATGGACATTTTCTAATTCCTTTACTTTTTAGATGATTTTAAATTCTCTGCATTTTTCCAGGTGTTGTGGCAGCCTTGTGAAAGATTTCCTGGAAAACTAATACTAGTCCCTTTGTAATATATTATAGAAGAAAAAATATTAATTTGTACTTCAAACTTTTACTTTTTGTAATTTCACATATTTGGTTATAAAACTGTTTTGTTAAAAACATAAGGTAAATTTACAGCATTATTTTCCCAATGAGTATTATGTTCTATTCTATTAGTAGCATCCCAGAAAAAATTTGCAGAAACACAGCATCCACACTGTAGAAGCTTATTGACAGCTGCAATTTTACTAATAAAATAATACAAGGAAAAAATTGATTTTTTTTTCAGTATAAACAGCAAATCTATAATAATTTAAGAAATTAGAAAAATAAATTATCCAGAAGTTACAGTTTTACTTTAGATATCAGAAAAACTGACAATTAAGACAATGATTAACAAATGATTTAAGATTACGTGCTATAATTACGTGAATTCCGAATTAAATTTTCTACAAAAAGAATCAGGAAAATTAATAAAGCAAACAAATTTCCTGAGCCTCTGCCTATGCATTTTACATAAATGACAGCAGGTGTAAAAAATAAATTCAGGGCCTACAACAAAAAAAAAATGTTTCATCCGTGAAATTTAAAAATATATGTTTAGAAACATCTGCAACTGAGAAAATTGAAAAGTATAATGATTACTGAATATTATTAATTCCTAAACAGTATAAAACAGCCAGAAAAATGTCTTAACAAGATTTTTTTTTTTTTGTAAAGTATAAACAAACTTTAAAATTTATCTTAACATAAATTTAGTTTTATAATGAAAAAACAAGAAGATTTTTCAAACCTGGACAAAGAATAAAATCAAGATATCTGGTCACTTCAATATAAAAAAAAATTATAAATGACAAATATTAATTTTCAATAAATTAATTTTTCACTTGCTTATTTCTCAAATAGAAATGCAATATTATTTCTGGATAATGAAAATACATTTTAACACGAATATGTACAAAAATAATTTTCACATAAAATTTATGTGCAAAAAAAAAAAAAATCGGAATTTACATAGAAAAACTGAAATTACCATATTAATTATTAGGATATAGATACTTTATAATTAGTAACACACACACATACATAGATATTTGTGCTCTATTAATTTCTGAAGAATTTCTCTTCGTCATAAATATGGAAACTGTCTTTTATAAATGTATATAATGAAAAACAGAGTAGCAAAAAAGATCCGTTAAACGGAAGAAATAATTATTTATTTTAGTGAAATTAATAAAGCAAACATTAAAAATTGTAAATGTTTCTTTGTATACAAACAAAATACGAATTATTCTTCTGAGATTTTAAAACTTTTCTTATTTTTTCAAATAGTTTTTGATAATTAAAAGTCTAATAACGAAAATCAAAACAATCAATTATCAGTAAGCATTTGCCGCTTATTCGACAATGCACATAAATATGAAATAACTCACTTCAACGGAATGAGTATGTTCAACGTATGTAAATTCGTCTTGATCCAGGGTGCTTAAACTTCCGCTAGAAAGCGAATCTTGACTATTTACATGAACTAATTTATGTATATCGATTCGTGCTCCTTTCCCTCGCTTAGTACTAATAGTTAGCTGCACATTGTACATTTTCGCCAAGTTTGGTCAGCCATCCAAACGTTTTGAATGTAAACTGCATTTTGCGCACTTTATATATGAGTTTTTAATTCGATCTTTCAATAATAAATCACCATGTAAACCCATCCTATAGTTTCTGATATCCAGTAGATCAAGTACTATTCGAATGAAAACAATTTTTTAAAAAAATAAAACATTCCTGCAATGAAATATGCTGCCAGATTCAAATCGAAAATAGGAAGTTTCGATTTCAATTTTAGATAATTAACAGCAAAAATTAAATAAGTAAAGAACAGAGTAATACCTCTTAATAATTTTTATTACTGTGATGACATCCTAATTTCTGTGATATATTTTCAGCGAAGTTCACTAATGGCTCCTTGATGTTTTGCATTTTTTGCTTTAATTTTTATAATAGCAGAAGCAGAATGCAATATAAAAGCAGAAGCAGAATGATTAGCACTGCATGATTGTTTTTATCTAGTGCTTCATATTTGATAATTGCATTACTTGAAAAAAAATCTTATTTCAGCCTTAGCTGAACAAATTTATCCTAATTCTGAGCCATCATCAGATCTTTGAGTCAACTCCCCTTTTTCTAATGTAAACTATAGCATTCACAAAAGTTAATACTAGAGATGTATAATCCACGATTTTTTGAATAACAAATAATATTGCTATTGTTATTTTTAAATATGTGTTCCAAATATCTGTTATTTCAATCATATTATTAATTAAAAATTATTACTTAATATTAAATATAAAATTTATTAATTGTAATTAATACTTAATTTACTAATTTAAATAACGTGTGATTGAATTAATTTATCTGTTACAACTTACTTCTTAAATTTTTTTTCTCAAAACTATTTATTTAATTTCTTTATTTGAGTGAACCATTTTCTGGAACAGGTGAATTAAAAATATATGTCTTTAAAATGTTTACTTTAGTTCTATATTCTACCAATAGATGGCGCTAGCAGTAAACAGAATATATGCAATAAAAGTCAATCTACTTTCCAGTAAAGTTACCGCTCCGGCAAATTTCAGTGATATCGTATCGATTGTTACTCTCTATCGTGATCCAAACCTGTAATCGAAATATCACCAGTAAGATTGTATTAAGGATTTGAATCACACCCCTCTTTGAAAAGTATTGATCACTTGTATTTGTGACTTTTTGATATTGGTTACGTAATAAACGCTCATAAAATATTCGTCATCCCTAGTTAATACACAATGAGTATACAATGGAAAATTAATTGCCGAACTTGCATACCTTCGGTTCCGTAGATGAGACTCTACCCAGGGACCTAGATCGGAAAGGGTAAGGAAAGCTAATAACATAAAGATTTAGAAAGATAATTAAGATCCAGTGACCTTCTATACAGAGGCGGTGACAATGTGGGATAGGTCAATTCCCCCCCCCCCCCATCGGCAAGAAGTTGAGAATTTCGTCGTCAAAAGTGTTTATTGCTTCGGAACAGCGGTGTGAAGAGTAGGGTTGTGGTGAATAGCTTTGAAGATAAAATTTTAACAACCATCTAATAACAGCAATTAATTTCCCCTAATTTAAGTTGACAGAATGAGAAGTTCGACAAGAAGTCGAAAAGGGAACAGGTGAATAAAGTGTCACATTTTTCGATTATTCTCGTGTCCACTAAGAAATCAATGCAACGTTAACGTCAGATATTCAAACTATAATTTGTACTACATTTGGCAGAAGAACAGATGAAATGACAAGGGAATAAGTTGTCGCATTTTACAGGCTATTCTTTGTAGATGGATGCCGGCAGCACGATCCCATTTAATCTTCATCATTGGTGTTATGAGACCTTCAAGCGCCAACGTTTACTTTGGACTTAAGACAAAACTGAAATTTCTCCATAGATTTAATACTAAAAATTTGACATTGTTAAACTATTATTTTTCTATTTTTTCGAATTTGCGCGAAATATGGCAAGAACATTGGTGACATTTTGATTTTTTAAATTCCAAAAATCGAAGATTTAGCCAATAGTTAACGAGACAGTGATTTTGATTGATGTCGCTTAGTTCAAACATGATAGAAGATAATCAAGATTCCGTCATTAATGACATCACAATTTCTTGTGATGGCAATGAGTTATCGCCTTTTTAAAGACCAATCCTGCATTGTGGTCTCTACAGCTTGAGGCACAATTTTGCGTTGGCCAGAATTACTGTTGAAGATACCAAATATAATTATTTAGTTCTAGGCCGGGATAGCCTGGTTGATACGGCGTTGGATTCGCGCTCATTTGGTTGCGAGTTTGAACCCCGACGGCCGAAGACTCTCCTTGTGTGCGGTGAGTGACGCATGTATAAATCTGTCGTGGTCATAAAGTCCTCCATGTCGAGAGTAATACCACTGGCAGCACTGGATCAGGGGTGATCATTCTTTGATTCGGGCCTAAATTTCGATATGTGGATGAGTGAATTAAATGCATGAATGAAGGCCTCCCCATAAAAAGGGTTGTGGCGTGTGTGTAGCTAAGCCGTACTCTTGGCCCTAGAAGACGCTACTGAAAGACAAGAGACACACCCTTGGCTTAAAATCATTGACTTCTGAAGTCAGTGGGCTTGTCTACGACAAGTGCCATTAGAAACAACAAAAACGTTATTTCTGCAGCTGATTCCGATATTTTAAATTCTGTTAGTGACATAATCTTAAAACCGCACGATAATGATAAATATACTACTTAAAAAACGTTTGATTGAATTACATTCCGAGAGTGAGGCTTCAAAAATTCGTACACTCTTATAAGGATTGGAGCTTGGCGACTAGAAGCCATCTCCAGAAACCAGTACGCAAGAAGAAGGCTTTGGCTGGTGATACTGTTGGTGAACCACTATTAAAATCTCTTTGGTTAGGTAGACTTCCAAACGGCAACCAAACGATCTTCGTTGCTTTGAGAGAAGATTTGGGTGGTTTGGCATCCATCGCAGATAAAATTAATGATTTGGCAAACCATTCAAATATAAATACTGTTCAAGGTACATCTTCAAGTTCCGATACACGAGTTGCTCAATTTGAAAAGCAAGTTGCTCAACTAACTACATTGGTTGGCGAGTTTACTTGAACAATATGTCAGACACGTTCGACAAATAAAACAGACAGCTTAATTACGGATGCAGCTGCTCTCGACACCGGTTCCCGAGATATAAAAAAAATCTTCAAATGGTATCTGCTTTTATCATATTAGTTTTAGTAAAAAAGCAAAAAAAATGCAATTTATTTTGAACTTTTAACTCTAAAGCAAACTAAATGGGCGATCGTCCACTGACCTATCAGGAGCATTTGACCGCCTGATAAATTGAATCATGTTGGCCGATAAAATTAGTAAATTAAAATTTTAGTGGATACTGGGGCAGACGTATCGGTTTTGCCGAAACGTTATTCTAAAAAAGACTATTCCTCAAATGAGTTACTCCTTATGGTCGCTAGTGGAACGAAAATACCGACTTTGGGTCGAATGCCTCTGACATTAGACTTGAATTTGCGTCGAACCTTTACTTGGTCTTTCAAAATTGTGAATGTTAACCAATTAACGTTCTGAAAAAGTATAGTATTTTGGTGGATGTTAAAACTGGCAGTTTGATTGATGGCATAACTAAATTAACTACTCAAGGCAAATACACAGACACCAATTACTAATTTCTGGTATATAAATATTGCTTGGTGATTCAGAATTCTATGGGATTTTATCGCAGTTCCCAGAACTGGTAAGGGTCTCAGTTATCAAAATCTCAAAGTATTTCTGATCTTAAGCGTTATTTGGCAATGCTTAATTTTTATCTTCGTTTTTTGCCTAATTCCGCACAGAAACAAACTTATTTGCATGAACTTTTAAAAAATTCAAAAGAGGGCGATAAGTGATATGTTTCTTGGACACACATCTTTTTGAAGCTTTCAAAAAATGCAAATCTGACATTGCTAACGCAGCTACTTTGACTTTTCATGCACTTAATCAGCAATTATCCGTCATGGTTGATGTTTTTGATTTAGCTATTGGAGCCGTTCTTCAAAATTTCATTTTTTCTTCATTTTTTTTTCTTTCATTTTTTCAAAATTTTATTCTTTTATTTTTTTCGCGAAAACTTTCACCTTCTGAACGCAAATTTAGTACATATGATAAGTAAGTTTTTTTGATATATGCAACATAAAACGTTTCCGATACTTAATGGAAGGTCAAAATTTCATAATATTTACTGACAATCAACTTCTAACATTTGCGTTTACTAAAAAAATCCGTTAAAAAAATTCTTCTCAGAAATATGATGAAATATCTTCAGAATTTCTTTACAGTTGTCTCAGAACTAGAACTCTTCAAGCTGTTTTTTTTTCAAACTCAATGACATTCAATAAATTATCAATTACTTCTTCAAGAACTGAAACACCAATCATGGTAGTCTGAAAATGATCGCGATCGATTACATTCCATAAATTCTTAAATTTTTTGAACATCAGTTTTTCAGATCCTGTTGAAAATCCACTTGAATAATAGTAACAAGATAATAGCAAGCCATCCAGGACATTTTTTTTGTCCATCTTTCCATATGCTTTTTTTATAACTTTGTTTGTTTACTGAATTGCATTAAACCCCCAACATATTATTTGATACAGAATTTTAAATCCAGGATTCTAGTGTCTCAACAATAGAAGTAACTTTCACCTCTCCTTTTCTTGATGGGAATTTTGATTCTGAAAGAAACTGGCAGATGCCTTAAACAGGAAACAAAAATTGGTAATCAATTAAAAGTTGCACTAACTACAAAGCCTTCTAAAATCTTTTTATCATAATGAGAACTGAGAAGGACAATCATCTGAGAATTCATTTTTTACTTCTACTGGGATTAGAAGTATTCTAAGAAATATTTCTTATATTAATATTAGAAGTATTCTAACGAAACTTTGTAGAATTTTTATTAATATTATTATTTCTGAATTTTGAAGAATTTCTGTGTTTTAGATCTCTTTGAATCCGGGTAATATTTTTTGATTCTGAAAGTAGCTATTAAAGTTCCGAGGGTTGGAATTTAAATAGTGGCAACTATTTATTTACATGGAATACAAAAGGAATTCATGTCACCATGTTTTACAGTCCTTCAATATAGTCGCCGGCATTGTGTACAACGCGTTTCCAACGATATGGAAGTCGCAGAACACCTGTAGCAGCGCCTGTTCTGTTGATAGTTCGAATGGACCGGTCTACTGCCGCAAGAATCTCTGGAACAGTTTTGAAGCGAATGCCACGAAGTGGTTCCTTCATTTTAGGAATTAAGTGAAAGTCATAAGGGCTTAGATCTGGGGAGTATGGTGGATGGTA
This sequence comes from Argiope aurantia, assembly GCA_026543865.1. Classification (NCBI taxonomy): domain Eukaryota; kingdom Metazoa; phylum Arthropoda; class Arachnida; order Araneae; family Araneidae; genus Argiope; species Argiope aurantia. The sequence continues at coordinate 37,660 of JAPMOR010101739.1, read as the reverse complement.
AAGTACTTCCCAGCCCCATCGATCGAGCAAATCAATCACAGCTTGCGCTGCATGCGGCTGAGCATTGTCATGCAAAATGATAAGGACGTTCTGCAGAAAGTGTCGCCGTTTTTTTTTCCCCTCTCAAAAATGAGCAATAATACTGCGCATTGACGGTCTGCTGTGGGGAAACGGTATGCGTTAGGATGACACCATCACAGTCGTACCCGAGAATTAGCAAAACTTTCACATTTCTTGGGTTCTGAAGAAATTTCGAACTTCGTGGTGACCCGTAATGACGCCATTCGTTTGATTGGCGTTTCAGTTTTGGCTGGTACGATCTGGCCCAAATCTCATCGAGCGTAATGATACGGCGTAAAAAAGCCTCTCCTTCGCGCTCATAGCGCTCCAGGTGGGTTCGAACAGCATCGTATCTTTGCCATTTCTGCATTTCCATCAAATGATGTGAAACCCATCGTGAAGCAATTTTTCTCATGCTCAGGCGTTCCTTCAGAATGTGCAGCACAGTCGTATGCGCAAATCCTGTCGGGCCAGCTCACGAATGGTTTGGCATCGATCACTGTCCATTAGTGCGGCAACAGCATGCACTTCTGCTTCGCTGACACTAGAACGACCTGAACGATGCATGTCTGCATCGGCCACAGTTGAAACTGTGGCCATTTAATACGTGCCTTAACTTAATGAAGGCATATTAACAAAGCAAAATATAAGAAATTTAAATATCTAGTCAAAATGGAAAATATATATACTTGATTGGTATATATCTTTCATTTGGAATAAGATTGTCACCATACAGAAGAAAAAAAAACCCCTATAACTAGAGAAACTTTTGAAGTCTACTTATTTCCAAAAAGATTTATAAATCGTCAACTGTTTCAGGCAGTAAATATTGAAAGTAATTAAGAGACATTTTGTCTCGTCTACATGATTTGTTCTCATGTAAAAGAAATCCTTTAAAAATTCATATTTTAATTCTCTTTTTTAAATAAGAAATGCGTGTCTATCAATCTTGAAAGCACTTCACCTTTATTCCATTCAAATTTTAAATGAGTTCTCAGTTAGTTTGGCACACAAAAAGAAAACACGTAAGGATACCAAAATAATGCGAGTTAAATTTGAATAGAGGCTTGAATGATTCCTTATTTTAAAATGACGTTTCAGGCACATGCCTAATATTGATTAAAGTTTGATGTTTAAACCTGCATTTAAACCTTCATGTTCAAGTAGTAATCAATTTATTTTGATACCTTCAGGAGTACTTATTTGTGATAAAAATCTTAGTATTTAAAGGCGATTTGGGAGGTTTCTTTTTTATATGAAAACTCGTCGTCTTTAAATATGACATCAGTGATCACTGTCCTCATTCCAGCCATAATCACAATACCAATTTCGTCTATTTCATGATTCCTAAATACGTCATCGATGGTCGCCTGATATTCACTGCCCCCCCCCCGAATTTTGAAAGAATTTCAAAATAAAATTTTCGATAAAGCTTCTGCTTCAACAACTAGAGCAATTTCATTAATTTTATGAACCTCGGTGGCCTGTTGGTAAGGTCTCGGCTTCAGAACCGAAGGTTTCAGTTCTGGGACCCGATTAAACCGAAGAACCACCGTGTAAGCGAGTCTGATGCACGTTAAATCCGTCGTCGCTGGTGTGTGGAAGTTTGGAGAGGCAGGTGCCGGGTGTCTCCCTCGTCATCTAACAGCGGTTGAAAATTACGAGATCCATCCCAAAATAGCCCTAGTTTTGCTTTAAAAATGGGATTAATTTTCAACCGCTGTTTCTTTTCCGCAGTTATATAACTACACTAAACTTCATTAATTTTATTTATCGATTAGTTTTGCCACTTTGAAAATGTAACTATTCAGTCAAAATGCTCTATATTTATTGTGCAGTATTATTTAAAATATAAATTTCTTTAACTGTAATGACATGTTATTCATCAAAGTTTGTTGACTGATTAAACTAATACTAGAAATATGATGAGCGAACAGTTGGTGGCCGAAGAGAATTAATTGCAATAAAAATTCAAAATGAAATGTGTCATCTAAATAGTAGTTTGAATATATTCTCAGGGCCAAAAGTTAAAAATACTCGTATCTTATTAAGGGAATCATAAAAAGCAAATATCAGATCACAATTTAATTTATCATTTAATAGATTTTCGTGAGTGTAACTGATGAATCGAATTGCCTTACTTTTAAACATAAATTGAAGCTAAGTGATTCATATACATGTAATCTGACACAAATGTTACTCGCAATCAATAAAAATATTAGATATTCTCCAGATTCGTAATCGAATCAGAAGGACAACGTAATACTAAAATAGAATGGTTTATATCAATACCAAACAGATATAATTGAAAAGCGGAGAAAATCGAAAGGTCCCAATTAATATTCTAAACGAACAAGATGATAGCCGAAGGCAGCTGATTGTCTTATATACAAAACAAATGAACCGTGCGTGTTTCGAATACATTACAATTTGGCTATCTGGACACTTTTACTTTCTAATGATATCGAGGCCAGTGGAATAACAATTCTCTTAGGAATTGGAATAGAATTAAGATGGCTCATAAAATTTCTCCGCACTGAAATCATGTATAACGGTAACAGAAGACTTGCTTTTCCGAAAATTTTAACACTTTCAAGTCTGGGCTACTTCAACCGCATCCTTCCATCTGGGTTGAGGTTTTTTTTTTCATGATATTAAAAAACAGTACTTGGAAGAGAAGCATTTTATAACTTTTTTTATTATTACAAATTATTCTTATTCATAATAAAGGAACAACTTAAACGTAATCAGAGTTGATATTTAGTGAAAATTTATTTAAAGAAGCATGCTGAAAATTAAAAAAAGATAAATTCCACATAAGAAAATATCATTTTTTAAACATAAAATTTTGCATAGACTTGAATGAAAACATAAAAATTTGAATTAAAATTGCAAATATCTGAAATTAAGTTTTATTTGTAAATAAGCAATGTTTAGAAAAATTTGCTTTTGTACCGTATTACAAAGCACAGATTTGCGAAAAGAGCAAAATCACGAGGTTCACAACAAGTTTTAGTTACTTTCCTCAATCGTTTCCCAGTTTCTACTCCATCTCTCTCTCTATATATATTTTTAAAAAATAAATGGTACGTGGTTAGTATCTGAAAAGACCACGAACGTATATAGCTCGTACTTTTATGACTCACAGAGTTCAAAGTAGATTCCGAAAGACTTTCAGGCGACGGCAACCCGAGTGACGCTCATGTTTAGACCTCAAAGTATTAATTTTTGTATTATTTCAAATGAAATCATCGAAACCAGTAGTTCCTACGCTTTTATGGTTCTTTGTAACGGCCGAGTGCGTTGCAGGAAAAAGTAGGGCATTTCTGCGAGTCTGTCACATTTACAAGGTTCCGAGATTGCCGGAAAGATCAGAAACCGGTCCTTGACGGAAGCCCAAACAAAACTTTCATTTGCCTGTACAACCTGCGAAGAACTAAGTTCACTTTTACTCCCTGCTTTGCTTATTGTGAGAAACAAAAGTTTCAATTCACCTATGCTTGAGTTAGACAAGGTAAGCTCTAAAAATGCCTTTGCTTACTATTGAGTAAAAATGCCATGTAACATGAATACAAAATGATATAATACAATAGATTGTGTTAAATACGTATGTGGATGTTGGGAAAAAAATGTAAAGTTTATACTATATTTATGATAGATTACTTTCTAAATTTGCGCAACTTATTCGTATCTAAAATGCCTTTGCTTACTGTTGAGTAAAAATGCCATGTAACATGGATAAAAATGATATAGTATGTTAGATTATAATTAAATACAGATGTTGATGTTGGGAAAAATGTAAAGTTTATACTATACTTATGATAAATTACTTTCTAACTTTGCGCAACTCAGTATTTCCTAAGATGCCTTTGCTTATTATTGAATAAAAATGCTATGTAACATGGGTACAAAATGATATAATACATTTGATTATGTTAAATATGGATATTGCTGTTGGAAAAAATGTAAAATTTATACTATACTTATGATAAATTACTTTCTAACTGCACAAATTAGTAGAATTCATTTATCTGGATGAATTGGGATCAGTCCCAATCCGAACGCTCGAATAATTGGCTGGAATAGGATTATTGATGGAAAACAGTCATTTCTTAGAGGCAATTTCTAAAGAAAATAAAATTTCCTTTATACTTATTAATTTAATAATTAGAAAAACAATGTTATTTATAATTTATAAATTTACATGCTGTATTATAATACCACGGCTTGAACATATCAAAGTGAATTCATCTTTTTATTCGGATAAATATTGACTGTGTATTCATTTTTTTTTCACTCATAAAAGCAATTCGGATAATTGAATGTCTGATGTAGCCGAAACTTAGTTGTAGCAGAATATAAAGATGCTGACTCTAATTGCGGTTTAACTATTTTTCTTTTAATTCCTTTAATAATATAGGGGCATTTGAAACATTGAAATGTTTTAAGTGATTTTTTTGTATTTTAAATTTTTAATATTTTCACACAATTGCAGATTTAAGGGGACAGTGGGCTTTAAAATAAGCAAAAATGGACGAAAACAAGTAATTTTATTTTTATCGTTTCATCACCGAAACATATGTTTATATTCAACTAAAATAGTGTTATAAGATGTATTGTTGAGTAAAATAAATATTTGAAGGGTTTAGAGGGGGAAAAAGTGCATTTTAATGATTTTACACAAAATGGTATTCTAATTAGATTTAAATATCTTCGAAATGTTCCGTGTATCTTCACTTTTGAAGAAATGAAATGGAATTTTTAATAAAGATTTCGGTTAAACACTAAAAGAAGATGGGGTATGCCTTTCATGTTTTGAGCTTTTTTAGCTCTTTAAAAGACAATTTTAGTTCGTAAAATCATAAAATTCCAATGAAAATTCAGTAAGTGTGCATAAAAATATTTCTAAATTATTAGCATTTAATTGGAATTACAAAATCATGAGTAGTTTTGCTCCAAATAAATTTACATCGGGTAATGAGAAAAAATTAACAGAAAAAAATAAAAATTAAGACGTCTGGAATATTTAGACATTTTTAAAAATTATATGTATTTTAAATTTTTTTTAAAATAATATATTTTGTTTTTAAAAAAATGTTTTTTTAAAGAAAAATGGGATTACAAAAATATTTTTTATTCAAAATAATAAATGCATATGCACACAAATTTTATAGTAAAATTTTAAGAATAACCTAAAGCTTTATATTTAAGTACATTACGATATGTACAACATTAGTCCCTTCATACACATCAAGACGACAACCTCTTTTTGTATTATGAAGGAAGTTGAAGAAGCAACTCCGGAGATCCACAGAGTTTTTAGTCTTAGTTTAGTTATATTAAAGTCCCGTTTTAAAGAAACACTATGGATATTTTGGGACGGACCTTGTAATTTTGAGGAGTGGTCAGATGACGAAGCCGACACCTGAGTTGGCATTAACTTTCCACACCACATTAGCGGGAAGACGTTTCGCTGAGGGATTTAGCATGCACCAGGCCCGCTTACACGACGGTTCTTTGATGGAATCGGGTCTCGAATATGAAACCTCCGATTCTGAGTCCTTACCATCAGGTCACCACAGCCCCTGTAAAGTGAACGAAATGTAAATCTTTAATATTTCATTTGTCATCATTGTTTGAGTCACTGTCAAATTTCTTATATGCATTTTTCGAGATAATAATTAGAGAATTCGCGAATGTTTCGCGATTTTCTTTGCATTTTCTTAGTGTTTAAGAGTATTCTTAAAAGAATATTTTAAAAAGGAAGAAAAAAAGTATAGGAATATTTAAATGCAGTAGATGTACAATTATTTCATGGAAATGGGCGTGGCATAAATAGTGATAACCACGAATAACTTGCAAAGCGACTGAAAAAATACGCAACAATACGAAACCTTCCTCTGAAATAACTTTAAGTACTTATCTATACTTAAATACTATAATTAAAATAATAATAAATTTAATAAGATATATAATTCTGTATTAACAAGTATTTTTTTTTTTTTTACCAAACAAAGCTTTCTTTTTGTGTATTAGAAATAGTGCTAGATTATTAATTAGACAAATTAAGCAATAGCCTTGGACCACCCCACGTTTTGGCAGCCCCAAGCTGTCTAGATTTTTCTGATGTATTTTCAAAGTTATTTAATTTTGTGCTTTCATTTGATTATAAAAACATTATAATAAAACTTATTCAAATTAAAATTAAGTTTTATTTAAAGGAAAAATAAATTTTGGGGCATTACTTTATAACATTCCTAATTAATTAATAATTGCAAATTTCGTATTATATTTTATTTTGCATAAACCTGAAAAAAAAATGTAGTATTTTGTAATTTAAAAAATGATGCAATCATATTATTAAATATTATTAAGATTGAGTTAAAAAAGGATTTGTGATTTTTTTTTTTTTTTTACCATTTTTTTTAAAATTATTTTTAAATTTCAGTTGTGCATAGTTTTATATGTGATATTTTGGAACAAAACTTTTAGAAAGTAATCTACAATTATGGGTTCTACTATTTCAGTTTGTCAAAATTTGCTATTAAAACTACTTATAGAGAAACAAAAATAAAATCAATATAAAAAAATGTGGCCTTTGGATGGAAAAAAAAAAACGTGTTTCAAAATATGTAACCTTATAAGACTTAATCAGGTCCTTTCTTTCTTTAATTTTTGATTGAAATATTCTTAATAATATTTTGGAGTTAAAAATCGCAGAGCGGATAATCTGGAGTGTATTAAATATTTATTTCTCTTTATACAACTAAATATGAAGATGGAGGATGCAGAACAAAATATTATGTTCTATTCATTTATTATAAAGCATTTTATTTACTTTTTCTACACTATTAATTTCAGCACTTTTTCGCGCTACAAAAGAAGGAAAAAAAAAAAAACTTTTATTATCTATTTTTGCCATGTGACATCAATGATTTTGTATTTTTAACTGACCAGTTAGTTTGCCCTTAAAGCATCCGACCCATTTATCAGGATCGTTTGAAAATTCCAGAAGGAATTTTGTTTATCGATGCCCTAAAGGCGATCTGTTCTTTCCTTGGAACAACGTGAGGGCAAGGTCGCGGGAATCATCCTTAGGCTGAACGATGGAAGTCATTCCCGTATAGTCACGTGACTATGATTTCTCCTTTATTCCATTTGGGCGTGAATTTCTCCACTGTGCCTTAGGTGCGACAAAGAAGCCCTGTGTTGTCACAGCAATAAAGCAAATGTAACTTCGCATTGCATTTAATATATAATTGCACATGATTTTATATTGTGAAATCAAATCTTTTTTCTGGCTTCCAAGTTAAGTCAAATTTTTAAAAAATAAATTCTTGAATACCTGAACGTGAATCGATTTCAATACAGTTAATAAATGATTAATAAAGTTAATAAACAATAAAGTTAATTAATACAGTTAATAAATGATTAGAGAGATAACTATTGTTTAGCGCCCGAGTTAGAAGTTTCAATTGTTTCGGACAAACAATATTTTGAACACATTTCAGCTAGGGATATTTTAACCAATTTCAAGTAAAAGTTTAAAGAAGCTGCTCTTACTTTTTTATTAAAAGGAACTTTTAGCAATACTTATATTTGAAGTGCACTAATAAAAATGTAAGCATGTTTAACTAAATGAGTTGGAATATTCATAGGCTTATCAGTAAGCTCATAAATATTAAATTTGGTGCGAGATTTGTAACTACTTTGCCAATTTTTTTTTCATTTGATTGGGAAAAATACGTCTAAATCAGCATCCTATTGCCAGGGATTGATCGTCAGAAAATTCACCAAGGATCACATGAATAGATTCATTAAAAATACTAAATTCCCACTAAATTTTAATACTTCGTAATTATTGCACATTAATGCCATGGTGATAATTAAAGGTGTTCTTTGGGATAACACCTTTATTTGAGATTATGCAAGAAAGTTTTGGGGAGACCACCCTACGATATGAAAATGTCCACTATCAGTAATTCCGATTCTTTTCTAAGGCCGTGGTGACCTGATCTCGGCTTCGGAGTCGGAGGTTTTTAGGCTCGAGACCCGATTTCACCAAAGAACCGTCGTGTAAACGGGTCTGGTGCACATTAAATCCGTCAGGGCCAAAGGTCCTCCCACTGGTGTGGTGTGGAAGTTTGGAGAGAAGGTGCCAGCTTAGGTGTCGTCCTCATCCTCTGACCGGGGTTCAAAATTACGAGGTTCATCCCAAAATAGCATATTATTGATTTAAAACGGGGCGTTAACCCCTTAACTGTTTTATTTTCTTTACCATCTAATAAGATGACACCTTCCATTTTGCGAATGTTTTCTTATTTTGATTCAAATGAAAATCCATTGAATACTTGACTCATTTATGTATTCGAAGTAATTTTAATATTGAATTATAATCGTTATGAATGGTTTATTTTTTTCTTGCAACTATCAAAATTCGATAAATCGATGCACGTATGGCACTCGGGCAAAACAGTTAAGCGGTTGATATAATTAAACTTAACCAATCCCTTTCTCCTCGCACTATCTTGTTCTATTTCATCTGTAAATATTTCGCTAAGTATAGAATAACATTTATTTCGTTTTGCATGCACAGAAATACCCCAGATCCTTATTTTTCCTCCCACACACATTAATTACTCTCTTTATATCTCCACAATAATATTCACATAGGAAACCCATGTCGGAATACATTTCTTTAGTTTTAAATACGTGGTATCTCAATTTGATTTAAACAATAGTTTCTAACTTTTACACCTCTGAAGATATTTTAATGAAGTTTTCAGCAGTGGTGTATTTATTTAAAACAATCATTTATTGTAATAGGGATGTTTGGTCACCCCGCTCTCCCGATTTATCGAGCAATGGCTACTTTTTCTGGGAACATCTGAAGAGTATTGTTGATGAGAATCCCATTTCAGTCAGTTAAGGGTGCCGTTGCTCGAATATCAATAATTGCTGCAATCGTACGGGGAATACCAGATACCTCTGGCGATGTATGCAAATCGCTTCATTGAAGCTGTCAAGCACGTCTCGCTGCTGTGGACGGAATTTTAAATAGTTCTTTTAAATATTGCACCTGTCAAAGACTTTGTTATTAAACGCTTTGTCTTTATTATCATCTCTTATTCGCGTCAATTAAGGTCATACAATCGTGTATAATAAATGATGGTTTTAAATAAATATACGATCGTTGAAAATTTCATTAAAATTCTTCACTACAATTGATGTTAAAGGGAAAAAAAACCTTGCTTCAGTTGAATTGAGACAACTTGCATCTATAGTTAAAAACAGAACCGTGGTGACCTGATGGTAAGATCTTGGCTTCGAAACCGGAGGGTTTCAGGTTCGAGCCCAATTCCACCGAAGAACCGACGTAAAGCGGGTCTGGTGAGCGTTAAATCCGTCGAGGCCAAATGTTCTCCCACAGGTGTGGTGTGAAAGTTTGAGGAGAAGGTGCCCGTTCAGGTGTCGTATTCGTCATCTGATCGGGGTTCAAAATGACGAGGTCAATCCCAAAATAGCCCTAGTTTTGCTTTAAAACGGGACGTTAATATAACCAAAGCAAATAAACTATAACTGAGAAATGAATTGCGATCTGGGTTTCCTTTGTAAATATTATATGTTTCATTTATCCCTATCTAGTTTGTTCCCTGAGCTTGGAATCACCCTGTATATAAATTCTTATTTTTTTTAATTAAAAAAAATATTTTTTATGCAAAATTTGTTTTTAGTTGGCTATGCATGTGAAGATATTTGCAGGTGTCGGTAAAAGAAGCAGAAATTTTTCTTTCCGTAAGATCACTAACACAATTTTATATTTTTATATAATTGCACGTGTCTACTTGGTGAAATAGCTATGAATTTGGTGGCAAGGTTTCTGTTTCAAAATCGTAATGGCTACAGATTCGAGATCCGTTTTCACCAAATCTCTAGTCCCACGGGGGGGGAGAGCACTTCATAATTGAAAATAAGAAATCTTCGGTATGGTGGTTGGTTCTCGCCACCCTTGTGGGTACACGAAAAGGTATGGGGCTGGTTCCTCTCATCAATTATGTGACGTACTTCCTTAGGGAAAAGTTGTACCGTGGCCGGTGATGGCCCTTAAGACTCAACCACAGTTCCCGTCAGTGTGATTGTTGTGGCAGTCCAGTCATTCAAGTTTTTTCATGTGCCTTCCGGTGGGTCGGAGTAGTCAGTTTGTGATTCACCAAATCTCTATTGTGTTTGCTGGCTTGATTGAAGTCGTTCCATCGGGGTGTCACTAGTGTCGTGCACGGAAGTTTAGAGAGAGGAATGCCAGCTCATATGTCCTATTCGCTATCTAATAAATTCAAAACAGAAAGTTTTTCCGTTTATCAGTAATATATGTAATATTGGGACTTTGATGTGGTAATCAACTAGCAAAATTCATTTGTTCGTTTCGAACATGGAATCAGGAAAACACTAACGGAATATAGTGTTATACTTCAAATACATTTTTAGGCACCAGTTATCTGTTTCAAATAATTTAACTTTTTAACATTCACAAAACACTAACATTACATTTACAAAGTATAAACATTTGCGCTAATTTCTAATTAATTCACAAAGTTTTCAGTTTGTGAGAGGCAGCATGGGCAAATGCCCACTCATTGCTCCTTCTGTACTGATATTTGGCAGCGGTGGCCTAGTGGTAAGGTCTCGGCTTCGTAATCTTAGGTTTTTCAGGGTCGAGACTCGATTCCACAGAAGAACCATCTTGTAAGCGAGTCTGGTGCACTTTAAATCCGTCGGGGCAAACGTCCTCCCGCTGGTGTGGCGTGCAATTTGGAGAATGTGGTGCCAGTTCAGGTGTCGTCTTCTGACCGTGGTTCAAAATTACAAGGTCCGTCCCAGAAGAGTTGCTTTTAAAACGGGACGTTAATATAACTAAACCAAACTAAACCTACACTGGCAGAGAAACGAGTAGAAATAATCTTAATTCGCATGCGCATTTGACAGTATGTTTATAAATTTTGTATTCCATTTATTTTGTAGATGTCTTTTCTGAGTGAGACTGTCCATGCACGAATTACTTCTTTTGCTGGTTTTCTTCAACCTTGTTCTTTATACATACTGGTAACTTAAAAACTTTCACAGGTTCTAATTTTTAAAAAGAATAAATATTGTATCTCTTTATGAATATTTAAATAGCAGTTCGAGATAATAATAAAAAAAAAGATATGATTGTGTTAGGAAAAACTCATCCTACTTATTCATATTCTTTAGTTATTTATTCGTGGAGTGTAAATAATAATTAAAAAGAAAGGCTTTCTTATGATTACGGAACGACTCCCTTAAAGTTCTAATAAAAAGTTAGTTCAAAATGCATAAAATGAAAAATTTAAATGCAGGCGATTTCAGGGGTGGTTGAGGCAGAGAAATGTGCAGTGAAAGAATAAAAGATTTTCGTTCTTAGACTCCATTTTAAATATGAAAATAATGGAATGTTCAGGTAAAGAGTTAAAAATTTGCTTTAGATTTATAATTGGAGTTCATTATTGAGTAGAAAAGTTAGCAGTTTTATATTAATTAACAAGATTAATTCCAAATTAATTAATGTCCGTTGAAATTACTTAATTAAAATTCATTTTGCAATTTCCGTTTTTAATTAATATTTGCAATTTAATTATTTAATTTATTCATTAAGATTTATTTATGAATAAAAATGGTTAAAAATGATAATATTTCTGGGCAAGTTTTCCTAGGAAGAATCTTAATTAGAGCACTGTTTATTCTTGTATTTTGTATTTTGTATCTATTTTGTAATCGTAAAATGAAAGAAAAGGAATTAAAATTCGAGGCTTTTTTTAAAACGCAAGAGTAACAGACCTAATAAAGCTTTCTCATAAACTGAAATATTAGGAATAGGTTTGGGTTTTGTGGATAACCCACCACAATGTTAAGTCAGCATTTTAGCCTTACAATTTTTTTCTTTGGGGTGTGTGAAATTTTTTTTATCTATTTTAGTGCTACCAAAATAGAAATATATGAAAAATAAAAATAAATATTAACGTTCATTGCGTATAATAATGCATACAGTAATTTCGTTTTCAGAAAAAAAACAAAAGTTTTTCCTCATTCGCCTGCTATTAATGACTGCGTACACGCACACACACTTTTGTAAGAACCTTATCTGTTTTCTTTACAAATATTTAAACATTTAAGCCTGTATTCTCGTCGAGTATTGTGTGACAGTAAATGAAACTTCCGAATAATAATAAGATATGTGGAAATACTGTCGTAAGTATTAAACCGATACCAGGCAGAAATGTTATTAAAAGCCGAGATAGCAATAATCAAACGTTCTTTCTTTCTAAATTAGTAAAATATGTGGTAATGAAAGGAAAGTCAAGATTTGTTATTCAAGATTTGACATTGAAAATCTGGTAATGTCTTTGCAAATAATTACAGGCGATCTTTTCTTTAGGATGAATCCCGGGACATAGTGCCATTATTCATTAAAAAAAAAAAAATCTATAGTAGTAGTCCCCTGCTGCAGTCTGAAAAATGAGTAATATTTTTTCTTCTCATTTTCTGTCAATGATTTTTGAATTGATGAATTTCGAGTTATTATATCATTAGTTTCTTTTCACAAAGACGCAAAAACGAATGTAAGTATTTTTTTCTTCTCATTTTCTCTCAATGATTTTTGAGTTATTACATCATTATTCCCTTTCACAATGAAGCAAAAACGAATTTAAAATGAAGTATTCAAACACATATAAAGAAAGAGGAAAACAACAAAAGAAAAATGACTGTTTAGTCCTTGAATACTGTTTCCTGTTTCCCGATGATTCTTATACGAATAATTTTATTTTGGAATATTTTTTATTGGCCATCTACATATTTGTCTAACTCATCTTTAATCATCAGTTTTATTAACAGACCATTTTGAATCTATTCTAATTTTGAGTTCCCAGATTATAGAAGAAAGATTTTGAGGAATTATGTTAAAGTTCTTCCAATCGATTTTAAGATAATCCTCCATGAGCAATCGAGGAGTTCGATGTGTTGGAGCTCAAGATCAAGAGGTCCAATGCATGAAAGGCCTCATGTAGTTCTTTAATTTTGAGTTTCCAGATTTTTGGAGGAAGAATTTGAGGAATATGTTAAAGCTCTATCAATCGGTTTTAAGCTAATTCTCCATGACCAATCGAGGAGTTCGATGAGTGGAGCTCAAGACTAAGATTAAAAACTTATGTGTTTTCAGCATGTAACTCATTTCAAATTATTTAGTGCTATGCTATGATTTCGTTTTCTTCCACTTCTTTCATAATGAATTACTGATTTTAATATTAAACTGGTTTTGAACATTTTCTTTTCTTATATCAGCCTGTTATGTGGTTTGAAATTAGTAAATTAAGAAAGGTGAAAGTATAAACTTTAAAAATTTAGGACATAAAAAAATATTGATGAGCTTTGTCAAAAAAAATCGTCAGAAAATGATGAAATAAAAAAAAGAAAAATATTCATTGCAAAAATTCATCCTAGAATGTTAAAAGCAAACAGAATCCTCATTCTTTAGCCTTAAACAATGAATGAAAAACTCGTAATTAACCCTACAGTGCATCGTGTAGCCATTTTTCTACTCGTTTTTATTTCCATTTATAAGCTTCACATGACTGTTCCAAAGAGCAATAAAGGATTTTGAAAATCCCTTTTAAAATACTTTTTTTATAAAGATTTGTAAAAAAAAAAAAAAAAAAAACCAATTAAACTAGAAACTTTTAAAAATGCCAAGATGGCTGTCGTATGAATAGTTCTTTCATCGAAAATACTATCGAAATATTTTTTGCAAGAAAAAGATATATTGGAAAAGGAATTTTATTTTTTCCAGAACTATTTTTATTCATAAAGTTATAATATAATTAGTGTCACTGAGCTATTGTTCAGTTCATAATGTAGTCATTTGGCAGATTAAATTATTTTTTTTAATTTCACGAAAAATATAATTTAAGAATTTTTTAAATAATTTTCCTGTATTATATGCAGTGATTAATATATATATATATATATATATATATATTGTTACGAATTTTTCCCGGGGTTCGGCAGTAGAAAATAAAACAATGACATTTATTTACACGAAGACACACAGGACAGCACAAAGACGACAACTATATACAGCACAGAAGACGATTATCTTCAGCCGAGACGTGTAGCATACAACAAGCCTCTACTGCAGACAGTAGCGCACAGCTTAGTTCAGCACTAGCTAGAGTCCGTCGCTGCTCTGCTAATCCCTGGAAGACCACTTCTTCACCGTCGATTTCGGCTACTCCGCTCTGTCGCTTCCGACTACTCCGCTCCGTCGATTCCGGCTACTCTTCTTCGACTGACTCCGTCCACTCTGTCTTCGACTTCGGCTACTACTCCGACCACACTACTCTGGCAGCTGCGGACCCTTTTATAGGTCTCAGGAGGCGGGGATAGAAGCCTCTCCACCAATCAGGAACGTTCGAGGCGGATCTCGGTTCCTACTGGACGAATCGGGAAAATTCTCGATGTTTCGGGCATAATCTATTTTGGCGCCAAAGTCTCTAAATTCGTCGCCAAGTCGCCAAATGGTCGCCAGGTTTGTCGCCAAGCTGTGGTACCCCCGACGCGACCAGACTCCGTCCAATACAGATGACTTTAAAACAGTCTTTCTGATAGTGGAACAAACTATGCCGGGAAGCCGAATTGCAGGTTTGTAACAATATATATATTTGTAAAAAGTCCTGCATTCTAGGAAACATTTGTAGAAACAATGAAAATGGTTTAAATTTTATTCGGATAACGAAATAATCCCTGAAGTTATTATTAATTATTATTAATAGCTTTTTATTTAAATGTGAAAACTTGGCACTTCATCTATTACCTCTCTCCGTGTTTTTCCGATAATGTATCTAGGTACAAATTTAAAGTCTGTTTTGAATAGCGACTTCAATATCTTAAACCAATAAAATTGCTACTGTGTATTTTTTTCTACATTTTGATATTTTTTATGATAATTCAGTTGAACTAACCGAAAATAAACAGCTTCATTAAATTATGTGTTTCCTTGTCTTTACGGATCTTTAAATATTAAATTTTTTAATCATTTATCAAAATTTCAGTTCTTATGTGTATATTTGCGATGATGGTGAATATTGGGTCTTTTGAGATTGCAACCGGATGGTTTCTTTTTGTTTTGTTTTGTTGTTTAACTTTACACACTATAGTGAATTTAAACAAATCTTTAGAATAAACAAATTTTAAAAGGATAAGTACCTATTATTCCTAAAAATACAAAGCAATGAACTTGTCTACATAACATTGGCATAAACCTTTAACTTTTTCGCCAAGGACAACAATTAAGTCTTATCAATCCTTCTAATCGGAGAGACATAAATATGATTATGCTAAAGACTTAACGCATGAGTTAACGTTTTACACAATTTATTTATTTCCTGAATATTAATTGTTACTTTTTCGTATATGAAGTTTTCTGATGATGATTAGGTGTGTGCCAAAAGTGGCGTTACTCATATTCATGAGTAAAAAGCTCATAATTAAAATAAAGAAAGGGAATTTAAATGACTAGCTATTCAAAAAAAATCTTTTATATGCGCGTGTACTAGATGCAAAAGAAGCTAAAGACAGCCAAAGAAAAAAAAAACCTGAACAAAAAATAAAGGAGCAGACATAAAAAGAAAAAGCGGAGAAGGTCTAAATTCTCAAACAGAAGAGCCTACATAATATATTACAGTAAAAATATCATTAAAACTTAATTAGTAGATAATAAAATTTACCAAAAATAAGCATTTAAACTTTGAAAACAGAAAAAAAAAGCAAAGAGTAAAAAAGCTTATAAACGAAATAAATAAATACTAAACAAGAAAAGTAAATATATATATTGGCTCGGTCTAAGGTAGAGTTCATGATCAGGAACAAAAACTTAGATAAAGAGTTATTTTTGCCTTTTTTTTCGTCTTATACTCACAATATACTGTTCACTTTAAACAGTGCTTGACTTTCTCTATGCAGGATGTATATGAAGTATGGAGAAAGTAGTGTAATCATCGAAAAATTCGAACTCGAAATTTTGACACATCTGCACATTCTGGACCTCCCTGATTCGACAAACACATTTTTGGCATTACATCCGTCAGCCTGCTTGTAACAAATACAAATAAAAAATGCTTTGAGTTGGACGGATGAAATTTGATATGCAGTTTTTACATCAAATTTGTAGATTTTCACCAAATTTTGAGCAAACGCCATTCAGAGAAAATCTGCCTTTTCGATTATAAGTTAACATGATAACTACAAAACGAAGGGAGCTAGTTGGATGAAATTCGGTACATGGATTTTATGTCTATATTGTAGAAATCTGTTAAATTCAGAACCAAATCCAACAAGGGGTGACCGTTTGTCCTTCGGTATTTTCAGAAACACGCAATGATAACCGAAAAACGCAATTATTTAAATGCAATTTGATATGTGATTATGATTATGTGACTACAAGTGTAGTACTTTTGCTTGAATCGTTGGGGGAAAACGCGCCCAAAACATAAATCTGATTTTCGGGTATTTTTTTATCCCACTCCAGGGGTCAGTCGCCAAAACACTCGCCAAGGATCACACTTTAGATTCAGTAAAAATGCTAAATTAACCCCAAAATATAATATTTCGTAATTATTGAAAACACCAATGTCATGCAGGGTGTTCTCTGGGATAACACCTTTATTCGAGAGTATGTGAGAAAGTTTTAGGAGACCATTCCCACTAGTTTTTCTATGCATCCGTCATAGACTCTCCTACTATTGGAAAAAAAAATGTGATAAAAATTCTTGATTACTCTGTTTTCCACAGTCTTTACTTAATTCAAAACTTTCTCGAAGATATAAAATTATTTTATTAAGTCTCCTAAACCTTTTATTAAGCTATCAATAATGTGAGGTAACTATAGATTATATTAGCAATTAAGATCCAAATTTTCATTGAAAAAATTCCACCTATAAACCACAAATTCGATCAGAATTAAACATTAAGAAAAATAAGTCATTGTCCAATAGCTCGTGAGATAAATCACTGTTTAAATTATTTGCACAAAAAATCGTCTTAGCTAAGTGAATGTTTGAAATAAATGATATTAAGTTTAATATTTTGATGCAATCGAAGAATGCGAGGAAAATATTTCCAAACTGTCATTTCTTTTATAATAACATTATGTAATAAATGATAAAATCATTTTAATTGTGATGATGATTTTTATATACTTCTCTGAGTTGTAATATTGTTTTAAGGAAATGCAAAGAAGAAGGCATGCTAAAACTGATAAAATAATATATGACGTGCTCTATCAGCTTAAAATTATCTTTTTGAGATTTTACAGAATTTCGCCAATGCATTTGGCAATAGTTCTTAGTCTAGATTCTTTTTTTTTATTTTTCATTTTTTATGTTCGTTTGCCCTTGTTTGAATTTGTACAATGGACAAATGTTTTTTTTTTTGGTATCGTTAAATTGCTACTCCAAATTTCCACAACTTATGATAATATATTCAACGTAATTACAATTTGTATATATATAACGCTAATATGCGTGGCACAGAAATAGAGCTTATTACTACTTATCGAATGACAACAGTTAAATATAAACAAAAAATCATGTGAATTTTAGATTACTTTATTCATTGAACATTTTTACGGCTGTACTGAATCAAACATTTAGCTTAACTAATTAATGTAGCAGTAAAATATTATTAGAAGTGTTCTGAAGATAGTTCGCAATATCACCACAGAGTAGAAAGGAAAGAAGATATAAGAGAAAACAAGAAATGAGCTCAAACAAAATTCAAGCTACCGTCATGAACGGTGGCAATTTGGAAGATGCTGGGAGCAAGCACTTTTGCGCCGATACCCAACATGATTGCAAATAGACCGTCAGGAAAATGATTGAATTACTCAGGATGCACCTGCCTACAAGACATGTGCACAGAGAAGTTTCACAGAAATGGCCATTTTTGGCATTCAAATAGAAGTCGATGGATTTAACAAGGAATTCAAATGGAACTTGATAGTTTGAACAAGGCAACAAAAAGTTGGACAAAGAACCCAAATCTGCTCCAAGATCACCTTACCTTACTGGACGTAGATGCCAAACGAGCTAACGCCATCTCAAGACTGGAGGAAGCTCAAGGTAATCTTTCTCTTTATAACTGTCAGGATGCGAAATGTAACAAAGCTCCAAATCCCCCAACTTTCCTTAACGATCAATTTCAATCTCTTACTAAACCTAAAACGGCAAGGAATAACCCTTCTCAAAATTCCAACCAAGAAATTACCAATAAAAATAGATTTTCACCGATAGAAAATATAAAACAGAGCGATGTAAACTTTCAAAACTCCTACCCATTATGCTTAGTTACGCTAACAGATATAAAACTATGTTAGCTGATATTCAAAAAGTCTGTAGCCCTACAGAAAATAAATTTAATAACGGATTCATTAAAATTTTCCCAAATTCTATCGAACAACACCAAAAAATTCAATCATACGCAACATCTCAGGGCTATGACTACTATATCATGAAACCAAAGAGCAAACGTCCAGTTAAGGTATTCATCAAAGGTATCCCTATTGATCATGAATCAGAAGAAATATTTGCATACATTAAAAACGAAATCGGGTTTGGAGTCCCCAAAGTAGTTCAACTAACACAAACAAGATCAAAGAGACGCTGCCGTTCTTCCTAGTCGAACTGGAACGTAATGATGAAATCAACAGTATTCATAACGTGAATAGCATCAATTATCATCTCGTTTCTATTGAGCCATATCGTGCTCGCAATATGACTAGGCAGTGTTTTAAGTGCAACTATTTCCACCACAGTGCAGATTGCTGCAACATCAAGCCACGTTGTTTTAAATGCGGTGATACTCATGAGACCAATGCTTGCGAAATCAAGGAGCGCATTGAAATCCCGAAATGCATCAATTGTGGCAAAAGTGGGCATGTTGCCTCATACAGAGGATGCGAGGCGTTCGCCAAGACGAATACCCCCCAACAAAATCGCAACAATATTACTAACCAGCGCAGAAGTACCTTCAATAATAACCAGGCTAGTATACATGAAAATGCATCTTTCGCTGATCTTTTTAAACCAGCTGAAGCACAGCAGATGGCGCTACGAGAAAAGCCAAATGTTGATAAGGGTGATTTTTCTACCCTCGATTTCATGAATTCGAATGATTTTAAGGAACACATCGAGGGCATGAAGGAAATTAAAAAGCTTTTGAATGACTTTCCTAACCTCTTAATACAAATTAGAAAACTTAAAAATGCTAAAACATCAGTCGAAAAAGTTTTTATTCTTTGTGAAATTTTTGCTTGTCTGGTCAATCCCTCCGATAAATAACATTCAAGTGTAACAGCCTGCGTATTGTTTTCTGGAATGCAAATGGCATTTCAAACAAAATTAATGATTTTCGATCCATAAATTCGTAATTTCAATTCTTAAATAAGTATAACCCCGATGTAATTCTTATTCAAGAAACTCACCTTAGACCGCAAAGAAAGATCTTTCTGGCTAATTACCACTCATTCTATAGTTACAGGATTGACAATACTGGTGGTGGTACTGCATTTCTGATTTAAAATGGTATCTCCCCATCGTGAGGTCATTCCTCCTACGTTGTATTATGTTGAAGCCACGGTGGCGGCCCTGGACATTAAAAAGGATCCAATTACTCTTACTTCTATTTACATCCCCCCTGGTTCTGATAATTCTCTCTTTACTTTTGACATTGAAAACGCCTATCATATCAGTTGGGGTTTTCAAAATAATAATGCACTTGGTAACTCATTATATTCTTTTGCACTGCATGCAGGTTTAGAAATTTTAGCTCCTTGCTCCCCCACTAGATATGGTGTTTATTCTGCTAGTACAATTTTATCTTGCAATTGTTAAAGACTTTCTTTCCCCATACGAAATAGTTTTTATCCCAGAACTCAGTTCAGATCATAACGCAGTTCTTCTTAGCTTTTTTCTTAAATATTCACTGCCAGGCAGCAATAGAAAAGTTGCCACTAATTGGACTGATTTTAAACAAATACTGTCTACTGCTAACTTCGATCAACATTTGGATTCACAAATTCCTGAGCAACTTCACGAAATTTTTGACTATTTTGGACAAATAATTATTGATGCTAAAGTTGCTGCCTCGAAACCCCTAAAATTTAATCAAAATTATATAGACCCAAAAATTCGTTATCTCCGGAAAGAAAGAAATTATGCCAGAAAGGTCTTTCAAAACACTAGAAACCCAGTCTTCAAGAGAATTATGAATAAACTCTACAAAACTATCCAAATACTTAACGAAAAAACCGAGAAAAATGAATTTATTAATAAACTTGTTAGTGCTAACATATATGATGGCACCTTCTGGAATTTTGTCTCATCCTTTAAAAAGAAAACACAAAAAAAATCCGCCCTTAAAGGCCCGGCTATTATTATGAATACTGACATTAATAAAGCAAACTGCTTGGCTAACAGCCTTGAGACCCAGTTTCAATTAAATAAGCATGATGATGCAGAGACGCTTGTAAATAACACAGTCAAAGACTTTCAGAATACTCTTCCTAATTACTTTCATGATGTTATTCTACCATCTATCACTGAAATTTCTGACTGTATTAAGAATCTTAAAATCAACAAAGTCCCTGGCTTAGATGGTATTAATAACAAAGTTATTCGTAATCTGCCCCCAAATTTAATTTCTATGCTTCAACTTATCATTTTTAAAATCATGGCCATTGATCCTTTCCTGCAAAATGGAAAACAGCTGTTGTTGCCCCCATTCTCAAACCGGGCAAAGATCTCACAGAACCGGCCAGTTATAGACCCATTTCGCTACTTCCCTCCATCAGTAAAATTGCTGAGCACATCATTTTAAACAGGCTAAACAAATTTATAGAAGACAACAACGTCCTTTGTCCGGAACAACTTAGGTTTAGGAATAACCTCTCGACGACTCATCAACTTGTCAGGGTAGTTGAATATGTCGAAGAGGGTTTTGCTTATAATCAAAAGTCTTCTGCTGTTTTCATAGATATACAGAAAGCCTTTGACAGAGTTTGGCAAGAAGACTTTATTTACAAGCTTATTACTTATAATATCTCTCATTATATTATCAAAATTATTATTTCCTATTTAAACAACAGATTCTTTTGTGTTCGCGTTGACAATAATTTTTCAGACATAAAACATATTAAAGCAGGTGTTGCCCAAGGCTCCAAAATTGGTCCTATCCTTTTTTCAATCTACATTAACGATATTCCAAAACAATTTAATACTATGCTCTGCATGTATACAGACGACACTGCAATACTAGCCAGAAATAAAAATCCAAATTTCATCTCAATAGCTCGTACAAGACATCTTAAAACCCTTGAAGACTGGTAAATGGAAAATTGAAATCAATCCGAGTAAAACTGAAGCAATTATGTTCACCAAAAATCAGGTGTACGAGGATTTCCGCCCAGTTAAAATTAAAAATCAAATTATCCCGTGGTCTAAGGAATGTAAATATTTAGGTGTTATTTTAGACAATAAACTTACTTGGAAACCCCACTTTATTTATGTTAAAAACAAGTTTCGAGACCTAACTCGTAAATGTTATCCCCTAATTTCTCGAAACTCTAGAATGAATAGGGACAACTAAGTACTTATTTACACCGCTTATCTGTGTCCAGTTCTAACGTACGCATGTCCGGTTTGGGGATACGCTGCCAAGTCAAACTTGAGAATTATTGAAATTCAATAAAACAATCTTATTAGAAGATTCTGTAATTGTCACTGGTACATGCCTTACACAAACATGTACAAAGCTCTTGATTACCCACCACTTCAGAAATTTATTATAAAACTTGTCACAACATTTTTTAAGTATCTTGATTCTCACGATAATGAAGCAGTTTTTGCTATTCCTAAATACACTCCTAATTTATGTATTAAAAGGCCCCGTAATATTCTGCTTAACCCCCCCCCCCCTTTTTTTTGTTTTTCTGTTTTATTTAATTCAACTTATTTTTTCATATCTTTAATAAATTACCTGGCAGCGTTTTCCCAATCCTTGTTGCGCCTCCTATCGCATCCTGACAGGCAATAGAAATTTGAGTTTCATCAAGCACCTCCCACTTCATCTCCTGCTAATACTACTTAAACGACTTCACTGGACTTTTTCGAAGATCACTCATTCCCTAATTGATCACCGTTCCCCACTTTCCCTCAATAACAAAGTCCGATTCTACAAGACTGTTATCGGGCCCATCCTGACGTATGCAGCCCAAATTTGGGGGCTCGCAGCTAAAACGCACAGAAACAAAATACAAATTCTTCAAAACAAAATTCTGAGAATCATCATAAATGCACGTTGGTATGTACGCAATGATGTCATCCATAATGACCTTAAAATAGAAGACATCGAAACTTTCATCACCAAACTTTCCAGGAGCTTCTTCCTAAGGATTAAGAATCACTCCAATCCTACAATTGCTCATCAAACATATTTTGCCCACTGCAATAGCAAATACAACTACCCATATGCCACCACCAAATGGTCCCTTCCACTTAAACCACCATAACTCAAAAGCCACTTCCGTTGTTCTTCTTTTTCAACCTGCACCCCATCATTCATTTTATTACTGCCCACTTTTATTCACCTCCACATTTCTCATCTGTCACTCGGTCTCATGACCATAGCTATTAGGTGGTTTAGTCCAACCTTTCTCCAATAACTGGTTGTGAACTTTCCTGGTGATTGCGACGACATCCACGATCCAATGGACAATTCTGTGCAGAGTATGGACGTTTCTTCTGAGAAGCTTTATTTAGCAGAACTCTAAAATCTGACTAATTGCTTTTTAGTTTCAGTTGTGGACTCATCATTTTTAGATAATATGCTTAGTGTATCAAATAAGTTTTATAAAATAATTAAAGTCTTAGTCTTTATTTTCAGATTTATTAATAATTTGAGAACCTCGAGCAAAATGTCAGGCCGTTTAACCAGCAAGGAACTGCAGTTGGCCAAATTAACTTTGGTCAAACTGATTCAGGTAACTGCCTTTAATTGTGAAATAAAAGCACTCAGAAAAGATGAAAATATTAACAAGAGTCGGGTAAGTGGCTTGAACCCATTTCTAGACCAAAACGGTGTCTTACGTGTTGGAGGAAGATTAAGTAATTCTGATTTGTCATATGATAAAAAAGTTTCCCATATTACTTCCAAAGAATCACAAATTCACTTTGTTAATTATGCAACATTTTCATCTTAAATATTTACATGTCGGTGCACAAACATTGTTGTATTTGGTAAGACAAGAATATTGGCCAATTTCTGGCAGAAATATAGCCAGAAAAATTATTCATGAGTGTGTCATTTGTGCTAAAAATAAACCTAGATCTGTTACCCAAATTATGGGAAATCTCCCAACCAATCGAGTCAAACCTAGTTATCCTTTTACTCATGTTGGGATAGACTTTTGTGGACCCTTCAATATTAAATACTAGAGTCAGAGGAAAGGCAATTATCAAAAATGTTATGTGGCTATTTTCATTTGCTTTGCTACTAAGGCAATCCACTTGGAAATAGTCACTGACTTAACTGCAGATGCTACGATCGCCACTTTAAAACGCTTTTTTAACATAAGTTGTGCTAGTTCCTCTATCTCTTCTGATAATGCAACTAATTTCAAAGGGGCCAATTCAGACTTAAAACGTTTGCAACATATGATTGGTAGACCACCAAAGCCACTAGCTAATTACTTAACCACTGAACAAGTGACGCGGAAGTTTATTCCACCAAGGTCACCTAACTTCGATGGCTTGTGGGAGACGGGTGTTAAATCTTTCAAACACCATTTAATGAGAGTTGGTAATGCGCGCTTAACAATAGAACAGTTTTGGACTATTGTTATTCAAATTGAAAGTATTCTAAACAGTCGCCCATTGACACCTTTGTCATTTGATCCAAACAATTCTGAAATTTTGACCCCAAGCCAATTTTTAATCGGTCGTCTCATAAATAGTATTCCTGATCCAGATTATTCAGAGAGGAAAGATAACCTTTTATCTTAATGGCAAAGATTGTGCTAAATAGTCCAAATAATTTAGAAAAAATGGAAATTAGGTTACTTAAATTATTTGATGGCAGTTTGAACGAACAAACAGTTTCAAAACATTCTATGGTTCTTTTAAAAGATGATAATCTTTCCCCTTGCCAGTGGACAATGGGAAAAATACAAGATTTAATTTATGGATCAGACGGCAAAATCAGAGTAGTACTTATAAAAACTCCACAAGGAGTTCCGAAAAGAGCAATTTCAAAGATTTGTTTATTTTCGTGTGAATAAAATCAATGTATATCTGGTGTAATTAATTATTGTATTTAGTATTTGAAATGGTATATAATGCATATTCAAATTGTCATCGTACATATTGAAATATCGCATATCTTTTCTTTTCAGAAATGTTTTGTATACAATGTTCAATTTTGTTTTAAAAGTGTAATATTTTTTGTATTCTGTGGAAGATAATTGTGAAATTTTTATTTCTGTAATGTTCTGAAATTTTGAAATGAGAAGGGGCGGAGTGTCGGCGCCAATAAGTCAGCAGAACGCTCCACCTACTAATTTTGTTGCGCCATCAAGTGGTAGAAATGATACAATCTTTTAGTGTGTGTGAATACGACAGAGAGTGGGGGGAAAAATAAAGCAATGGAGATACAGTCCAAGAGTTTGTGTTTGATTTATATTTGATTGAATTTTCTAAAAACTGAGCTATCATGGACCAAAACACATATTTTGTAAAAATCTAATATCAACATTTTGGATATATTGTGTGACGTATTAGATTCGGCTGCGCATAACAAATTGAACATACGTTGGCAGTACACTTTAAGATAGTCAACTCGAAAATTGCCTGAATTTGGAACCGTTTTAAATCTTATCGAAACAATTTTGTGGCTGTCACTGAAGTTTATTATTGAAAGTTCCAAACAACTTAAATCAAACTTCTGTTTCAAATAATTTGAAACAGTTTCATATTTTGAGTATTTTGCTCAGTCATCAGCTGGTCGCAACCAGTTTTATCCTTAAGAAATAGTCTTTTGCATCTTATAAATATAAAAACTATTCTATGATATATTCACCTTTTTTAGGTACATTTTTCTTCATAGCCAACATTTTAATAATATAAATGAGCATTATTCAAGAATTCAAAATTTATGCGTTTAAAACAGTTAATATTTGCAGAATATATGCGTAGTTATTATTAATTAGCCGCCTTTGGCGAGCAACCGGTTCACCAATCTTAATGCTCGTTAAAATTTTCAATTAAATATTTCATATAGCATGCCTTGTAATAGCTTCTTCATCAAAATATTTTTAAGCTTCAAATTTTGATAGTCATATAATTCACTCGCACTATTATAAAGGCTTTAAACCATAATATACTATGTATCTATAATTTTCTGTTAGCTTCTATAAAATTTCTATTTTGAATTAAAGTGGAAATGATTAAGCTGCAATTAATATAAAGAAATTTTTTTTACTGAAACCAAACTTTAAAATATATATATATATGAATTCTGATAGCAGAGTCATTCAGCATTTACATTTTTTGTGCACTACAGAATATCTTTCATAATTTATGTAATATCCAAAGAATTCTTAATTAGATATTTATTTAGATGAATTATTTATCTCACTGAATATTGAGATTAAATCAAAAACTTCAGAGAGTACAGGATTGAAACATTACTGCATTATTCAAAACAATTGAACCAAAAAGCAATATTTCTTGCGAATGACATTGATCGAAACAACAGACCCAGATGCTTGTTGGAGCTTCTGGAGTATGGGGGCCATCGATTTGGTGCGGATTTTCCAAATTTCTTTGGACAGCACTCTTCGGTCTCTTTTCTTACTTTTGCAGCTCTGCCACGTCGAAGCGCATTCGGACAATCACCACTCATCTTCCACTTCTTAATCATAAAAGCCACGGTCGATTTTTGGAACGCCTTTCTCGAAATCAGATCGCTCTGAATTTTGTGGCCTCTTGCATGCAACTAATGCCAATGCAGTTTCCTACACGATATTTAAATACAGAAAACGGGAAATAGATCAGGACCGCATGTATCCTCTGTTGCTTGGGTGTCTAAATACGTATTGGCAGATAGTGTGTTATGTACCCAAACAAAACTTTAAGCTTTTTTTCTGTATTGCATGCAAATGCTTTCCTGACAAGAAAATAAATGATTTCTTTATGTCTAGAAAAAATAGCCGTTTGTTGTCGGTGCATTTTGAGTGAATCTATATATCCGTAAAAAGACTTTTGATTATAATTTATATTCGGTTTATTGCCTACTGATACTGAGAAACAATTTTTTAAAGAAAACATCTATCTGATTTTACAAATCGGTAGCAAGTTTGCTCAACTTTTACTTTGAGCATTTTCGTCTAATTTTGAATTAACAGTGAGCTTTATTCTTTTTCTAGGGAATCTCTGAAAATGCTGCCATCATCAACCACCATCCTTCTCACATTTCTCTTCATTGGAAAAGCGTGCTCATCGGACACTTCGGTGAAGGGTGAGGACTGCACCGCTTTCGACCGCTGTAAAGCCGGTGATCTCTTCCGCACCTGCAGCTGCGACAGTGACTGTCACAAGTATGCCACTTGCTGCTCTGATTCAGAGAAGTATGATTTGATGGCCTCCGAGAAAGTGCAGTATTTTTGCCACTCGGATAGATCCTCAACACCGGTTTATGCCAAGAAATATTGCTCTGAAAGCTTCGATGGCCATAAATCTCATGCCCAGATATGTCACGAGGCTTCATCCGACAAAGCTGATATTTTGGGCAATCTTCTGGTGACATCCACGAAGACAAAAATAACATACTGGAACCAAGACTGCGCTATTTGCAATAACGAAAAAATGAAAGATCTGAAACACTGGGCAGTCCAGGTGGCCTGTCCTTCTCATCACGGTGGCATGACTTTCCTTAAATCTTACGTCGAAGATCATTTGACCTATGATTTAGATCATGAAGAATGGGGGCTGAAAGTAAAAGATGGCTTTGTGGTGTGCACAATCACCTTCTTTCAACCTACTAGGATGGCTGGGAAATTAAATTACTGTGCCCCAAATCTGGTATCCAGTTGCCCTGAGAAGTATCCAAACGATGACATCCTAACTAAATGTTTGTCGTATCATGCTGAACGCAAACACAAAGATACGGATTTATATTTCAGGAATCCCCATTGTGCCCTATGCAACGGCGTTCCTGAAGAGGAACTGGAATGTGTTGGGCGCACTTATTCTCCTCTTTATTATGCTAAAGGAAAAGATCTAGTGAAAGTGACGTTCGATTCTGGGGAGTGGTTGGACAGGAATGATTCCGAGAAGTACAAATGCAGCTACGGTAACATGTATGATCCTTTCCAAAATCGTTGCAGGAATTTTCCAGAATCGATTCTAAGGGACCTCAATTTTACTTTGTACCAATCTAATGCTCAACAACTAAAGACAAATATGTTTCTTTTGTTTGCTGTTGCCTTCACTCTTTGGTGCAATCAATATTATTTTTAAAAAAGTGTTTCATTTATGAAAGAAACATATCAAGATAATTCGCAGAAATATATTAAGAAGGCCAATAAATTTCGAAATTTGAGAGATATTCTAGTTTTTATGCGAAATAATGGCTGTTTAATGTTTTCTTCGTAGAAATTACCTGTGCATCCGCGCATTTCTTCCATCGTTCATACAAAGATGATAATGTTGATAACAATTTTCCATTTGCCACATCATTCCATGCATTCGTCGTTGTACTTCTTTGAGACTTAAAATTGTCGCTCATTAAGCAAATTTTCAACTGAGGAAAAAGCTTACATTAAAAGAGAATACGATGGCTTTGAAAGTGCCGGAATGTGAAGTTTGGATTTTTAAAAAATTGACACCTGCATAAGCCTGTGAGGCGGCAACATATCGCGTGGGATCACCTGCAACATGAACTTCCTTCGACCGAAAGTTTTGATGATTCTAATCATGCATGCATGTATTTGAATCGGATTAATAAAATAAGCACTTTAATGAAAATGTTAAATAATAATTTTTTGAAATATATACTGATATCGAAATATAATAAGAATTGAGTGATTTCCATACAAAATCATGAAATGAGTATCACAAAAACTATCATGGATTTTCAGAATTAATTAGCTTTAATCTCTTCTCAGCACAGCTTGCCAGAAGTTCGCCTCTTTCATCAATTTTTAAAAAAAAATAATTAAGAAGTTAAAGAATAGGCAAAAATTACGCTTGTTTAAGACAATTTCTCACTGTTTGGTGATATCATATTCTTCTCTCTTTTATTCAGAAATGGCGAAAATCATTGACATTCAGGAAATATTCAAAATGTCTTGCGATCATTTGAACATTCTAGTATGTTCTGTGGTTATTAACAACTGAAGTTGAGAGTAAGCAGAAAATCTAAAAAGGTTGCATCCCTAACAATTAATTGAAGCATCGTATTTCTGCGAGTCTTAGAACAATAAAATAAACTCTATTTACTTCATGTACTCAGCGTTATTTATGTATTATATATTTCGGCATTAAAAGACAAGTAATCCATAAACATATTTTCATCGAACAAACCACCAAGTCAATATAGCACATTCCTTAAGGGAAATAATCTGATTAGACAGAAAGACAATTAAGAATATACAAAAAAAATGAATTTTTAAGTATAGAGTTTTATAACATAAAATAATGATTACTGGTTTTTAAAGCTAAATTTTCTAAAATTGTAAAACTTGTAAATATAAAAGGAAATAACATTAAGACGTATTTAATTACATCTTTATTATCAACGTTTAACTTATCTTTTACACTGACCTGAAAAAAATTTAAATTGTTGCGCAAAATCAAAAATAGAAGACATGATCTTGAATAAAAATGATCAAATTACATACAAAATATTATTTAAAATACTATTTATTAAAAAATAAAATTACACATATTGAAATAAAAAATGTGGTCAAACTCTTAGTAACTTTATAATAACGATAGAAAATGCTGTTTAAAATAAAAGAAAATAATGAAAAATTATATAAAACTATTTATTGGCTTTCAGGTTGGAACTAAAGACACAAAAAAATGATCGAAAACGACCAGCCGCTCAATCCACCAAGCCATATATTAATCGGAAAGGGATCAACTGTAGGCTTCTAAATTCAAATTCAAATTTCAAAACAGTAAACAGAATGGATTTCTGGTCTAAAAGCTGAAAGATTAGGTACAGGAGCGACTTCTGCGCATGGGCAAGATATTGAAATCTAATAAACATTATATATATATATATATATATATATAATATTGTGAAATAAATTTGTTTTCGGAAGTGAAAAACTCTTACTAACTTTAAAATAAGTATGGATAATGTTGCTTAAAATAAATAAAAAGAAAGAAAAAATATATGAAAATATTCATCGGCTTCCAGGTTCCAACTGCAGATCCCAAAAATGGGCTGAAATTAAGGATCGCTCAATCCACCAAACCACACATTGATTGCAAATGGCTTATTTGTAAGTTTCTAAGTTCTATTGAAATTTCAAAGGTATAAACACAATGGATTTCTGGTCTAAAAGCACAATGCTTAAGAGTAGGAGCGATTTCTGCGCATGTGCAAGGTATTGAAATGTATTGTATTTTTTCATATTTTGAAAAACTGAATTTTTTTATATTTTGAGAAATTAATTTGTTTCAGGAAGTAAATAATTTGGAATAACTATTAGTAACTTTTGAATAAATAACAAAAATGTTCTTTAAAATAAATTTAAAAGAGAAAAAAAAATATATAACACCATTCATCGGCTCCTAAGTTTGAATTAATGAACCAAAAAATAATGATAAACGACAGGCAACTCAATCCACCAAGCCACACAAACGTCGTGAAACGACCATTTGTAGGCTTCTAAAATCGATTAAACATTCAAAGTCATAAACAGAGCAGATTTATGGTCTAAAAACTGAATGCTTAAGAATAGGAGAGGTTTCTGCGCATGTTGAAGATATTGAAAGCTAAAAACTGTGTTTTATATATATATATATATCGGTCTGTTGCACAATAAATCCGTCAGGGCCGAACGTCTTCCCGTTGGTGTGGTATGGTGTGGAGAGGGGAGTGCCGGCTCAGATGTCGTCCTCGTCATTTGACGGCGGTTCAAAATGACGAGGTCCGACCCAAAATAACCCTGCTGTTCCTCTAAATGGAACGTTAATATAACTAAACTTTTTTTATATTTTGAAATATTAATTTGTTTTAGGAAGTAAATAGTGCTGAATAACTATTTATAATAAATACGGATGGTGTTGCTTAAAGTAAATAATAGGAGCGATTTCTGAACATGATATTGAAAAAACAGATTTATATATATATATATGTCTTGAGAAATAAATTCACTTTAGGAAGTAAAAAATGCGGAATAACTCTTATTAACTTTAGAATAAATATGGAAAATGATGATAAAAATAAATAACAAAAAAAAGAATGAAATATATATAATATTGTTCACCGGCTTCCTTGTTCGAACTGCAGACACAAAAAATAAAGTGAAACGACCGGCCGTTCAATCCACCACGCCGCTCATTGAACCCGTTGAATTGATTTGTAGGCTTCTAAAATCGATTTAAATTTTAAAGTTATAAACAGGATGGATTTCTGGTCTAAAAGCGCAATGCTTAGGGATAGGAGCAATTCCTGGGCATACGCATGATATTCAAATCTAAAAACTGAATTTTATATATATATATCTTGAGAAATAAATTCATTTTAGGAAGTAAAAAGTGCGGAATTATTGTAGTAACAACTCAACTTTGTATCAGACAAGCGACAACTCAACTCTTATGTTTTTAATCAAGTATTCAAATTGTAGCATGCAGTAATAAAAACGGTTGCGTTGCTTGCTCTTAATATGCATCTTAGTCATTTATTTGTACTTAATTAATTGCTTTTTGTTTTACCCATCGATAGTATTTATCGATAACCTTAACAGGTTATGGGCCCAGCGTGTTTTAAATCTGCGTGAATTTAATATCTGCTAAAATTTTTTGAAAAGCGAAGTGAATCACGTGCTAGGCCTAACAGCGAGACGCTATGGATTTGAAAGTACAAATTGACAAACTAGAAGGTGCGGAAAATTGGAGCAAGTGGAAGTGGCAAATGAAAATGCACTTTGAACAATATGATCTCACATCAATTATTGATGGAACTAAAATTTGTCCGGTCGCTGCAAATGGCGATGTTAGTGCGGATGAGCACGTGAAGAAGGTGGCTGAATGGCGGCGTGATAACGCTAAGGCAGCCGCGCTTATTGCAAGTACGTTGAGCGCTTCTGTAGCCGATTTAGTGATGACGTACTCGAATGCAAAGGACATTTGGGACAAATTAATTAGTGTTTTTGAGCAAAGCAGTATTCAGAGACTTAATTTATTGATGACACAATTTTTTCAAGTCGGTAGAGATCCTAATGACAATGTTGCTACACATGCAGCTAAAGTTGAAAGAATCTACACTGATATGAACGGTGAATTAAATCGTATTGGATCAAATAATATTCCAGAAGAATTATTGCATGGCAAAATATTGCTTACTGTGGGTCCAGAATTCCAAGAATTCAGCAATGTTTGGGAGTCTCTAGACTCTGATAAACGAACAACCAAGAATCTTGTTGAAAAATTGTGTACAATTGAACAACGTGTTAAATCTAACGCTGCTGTTGATTATGGCGCATTTGCAGCTCGTGTGCCTGGTTTTAAGCAAAAACCTGTAAAAAATGTGGAAAGACTTCCTGAAAGTATGCCTGTAGGTAATAAATCTAGTAATTTCAAGCAAAAGAACTGTTTTAAATGTGGTTCGAATACACATCTTTGTAAGGACTGCCCTAAGAGAAAGTCAAATTTCTCAAAGCATAATAAAGGTGCATTTGCCGCTAGTGCAGACAGTATACATCCTGATGTTTGGGTCTGTGATTCTGGTGCTTCACATCACATGACTGCTAACAAACAGTACTTTACTTCGTACAAACATTTTCCTGTGCCCATTGAGGTATCACTTGCTGATAATAACAAGATCTATGCATATGGATCTGGCAGAATAATCATTGAAGTTTGTATTCAAGGAAAATGGTATGATGCTCACATGGAAAATGTCTGGTATGTCCCTGATGTGAAACGGCATCTCTTCTCTGTACAACAGGCTACCAAGCATGGAGTTGAAGTAAAAATGACCAAAAGGTATGCTGAATTTTTTCGTAATGAAGAACTTGTTGCAGTTGGATCCTGGAGAGATGGCACATACATTATGTCTATGAGGGTTGTTATCCCAGCAAGTCCAGCTGAGATAAGTATTGCTACAGAGACTGAATCTTTGCAGCTATGGCATGAACACCTTGGTCACCAAAATAAACGGCATGTTCGAAAGCTGCTAACAGATATGGGCATATCTGTAAGTCATGCAGCGACAAGTGAATTTTGTGATGGATGTGCTCTTGGAAAAGCTCATCGAAAACCCTTCAAGTCACGTCCCTATAGAGCGATGTCAATTGGTGAAATCATTAATGCTGATGTTAATGGCCCTATGTCTGTGGGCTCCTTTAGTGGTGCAAGATATTATGTTTGCTTTAAAGATGACTATAGCAAATATCGTAGAATCTTCTTTTTGAAAAAGAAAAGTGATGTTAGTTGTTGTCTACGTACGTTTCTCAATGAAGCGACTAATCTTGGACATGTTGTGAAAAGCTTCCGTTGTGATGGAGGAGGAGAATTTGACTGTGGTGAAGTTCAAAAGATACTTGCTGAAAAAGGTATAGCACTAACTCTTAGTGTACCATACTCGCCAGAGCAAAATGGTGCAGCAGAGAGGGAAAACCGAACAATTGTTGAACTGGCTCGTTCTATGCTTGCAGCAAGTGCATTGCCTCGGTCACTTTGGGCTAACGCATGTGACACCGCAGTGTATCTACTAAATCACACTGGTTTATCCCCACATGAAAGCAAAAGTCCTCATGAGCTTTGGACTGGTGAGCCAAAAACTAAACTTGACCACCTGAAAGTATTTGGAACCGAATGCTATGCATATATACCAAAGATCTTCAGAAGTAAGTTTGAAGACAAAAGTGTTCGTGGTCATTTTGTGGGGTATGTAAACAAGAAAGATGGTTATAAGATCTATCTGCCTTCTCGGAATAAAATCATAAAATCTCGAGATGTTGACTTCAAACCAGAACGTTTGTGCACCACTCCTGTGACAGTGGAGGTGGAGGAAGACTTAAATGAAAGGTATGATGAAACTCGGAGTGAAGAACGTATTCTATTCGAAGAACAAGAGCCTGTTAGAAAATCTGGAAGAAGCCGAAGCTCTCCTGCATGGATGAAATCTGGAGAATATCTGATGGCAAACATAGCTGCAGTAGAAGAATTTGAAAACAGTGAAAATCCATCCACATATTCTGAAGCTCTTTCATCAAGTGAAAGTGACCTATGGTTAGAAGCAATGAAAGAAGAAATAAAAGCTCTTCATGAAAATGAAACATGGGAACTTGTTGAGAGACCCAAAGGCTCTAAAGTTATCAACTGTCGATGGGTGCTGAGGAAGAAATTTAATTCAGATGGTACTGTGGAACGACACAAAGCTCGTCTTGTAGCCAAGGGTTATGCCCAAAAAGCAGGCTTTGATTACGACGAGACATTCAGCCCTGTTGCAAGATATGACACTGTGAGAGCTCTTCTTGCTGTGGCGGCAAAAGAAAATTTGTACTTGCAGCAGTTTGATGTAAAGACTGCATTCTTGTATGGAACCCTTAAGGAGGAAGTGTTCATGACACAACCAGAAGGCTTCAATGATAATAGTGGGAGAGTCTGTAAATTGCATAAAAGTTTATATGGACTCAAACAAGCACCCCGTTGCTGGAATCAGTGTTTTGTGAATTTTATGAAAGATCAGGAACTGAAAGTTAGTACAGCTGATCCCTGCTTGTTTATCAGGCACAGAAATGACAAGAAACTCCTTGTTGTTATCTATGTAGATGATGGCCTTGCTGCTGGGACAGACAGAGTTGAAGTGGAGGAGTTCATGAGTCAACTTAGTCATTCCTTTCAGATCACAAGGGGCTCATTGAACCAGTTTCTGGGTATGAACATAACAAGATTGAATGATGGTTCAATTTTTGTGAATCAGTGTGCCTATGTGAAAAAAGTTCTCTCTAAATTTCATATGGACTCTGCCAATCCAGTGTCAACTCCAAGTGACAAAAGCTTTGTTTTTGATGACACAGAAAACAAACTGATAGGGAAAGAAGTCCCTTATCGCCAGGCGGTTGGCAATCTCATGTACCTTGTAACTGCTACAAGACCTGATTTAGCTTATGCTATAAGCATTGTTTCTGAAAATCTTGAAAATCCCAGGACCTCAGATTGGTCTGCTGTAAAGCGAATCTTTAAATATCTAAGAGGAACTGTAGATTTTGGCTTGTTATATCAAGCAAAGTGTCATCCCAATGAGCTTGAAGTGTACAGCGATGCTGATTATGCAGGTGATTTAAAATCAAGACGCTCAAGAACTGGAATGGTCTCTAAATTTTCATGTGGAGCCCTCTCATGGATGAGCCAAAAGCAGAAGAGTGTGGTGTTATCTACTACAGAGGCTGAATATGTTGCTGCGAGTGAGAGTGCTAAAGAACTAATCTGGCTGAAACATCTGCTCAGTGAGATAACAAATCTCGAAACTCCCTCTCTTCTGGTAGATAATGCTAGTGCTGTGAAACTCGCCAAGAATCCTGAATACCATAAACGGTCCAAGCACATAGATGTCCGTTATCACTTTGTGCGAGAAAAATTCATTGATGGTGAACTGTTCATCAAGCATGTTCCTGGTGAAATGCAATTAGCAGACATCATGACTAAACCATTGCCTAGTGTTAGGTTCAAGGAACTGTGTACCTTGTTAGGACTGATTTCATTTAATAGTCTTGTGAATGAATGTTAATTTAATCTTAAATAAGTTGTGGCTTGTGGAGGAAGTATTGTAGTAACAACTCAACTTTGTATCAGACAAGCGACAACTCAACTCTTATGTTTTTAATCAAGTATTCAAATTGTAGCATGCAGTAATAAAAACGGTTGCGTTGCTTGCTCTTAATATGCATCTTAGTCATTTATTTGTACTTAATTAATTGCTTTTTGTTTTACCCATCGATAGTATTTATCGATAACCTTAACAGGAATAACTCTTATTAACTTTAGAATAAATATGGAGAATGATGATAAAAATAAATAACAAAAAATAAATAACAAAAATAACAAATAATAAAAATAAATGACAAATAACAAAAATAGATAATACCCGAAACTTCGAGAATTTTCAAGATCCGTCCAGTAGGAACCGAGATACGCCTCCAACGTTCCTGATTGGTTGAGAGGCTTCTTCTACCGATCGGACCCCGTATCCCAAATTTAACAGAAAAACAGGATTACAATTTTAGTAACAAAATTAACTACCAAATTCCATTTATTTTTATTTAAGTTATCGCATTTATATATTATTTAAAATATATTAGGTAACTATATTTTAAGTGCTTTCTATAAAATCTTATAATCTGTCTCTCTAAGTTTTATGCTTATCCTGTTCACCTGTACTCAAATAGACATATAGATCTCCTGAGCATGGATTTCGTTCAAAATTTGATAGACATCTACAAATTTAGAACCAAACAAACTTAAAACCATGCACCAAATTTTACATGTTGATAGAACATACAATTATAATTCTCGAAAAAAAATTAATTAAATAAAATTTAAGTAAATTGAAAGTCACGATTTTGATTACTGTCTACGTTTCAGATTTTCCTGAGTTTGAAAAAATGTTTCTAGAACATGATAACTGAAAGAGGATTTGAGCTACATGCACGAAATTTGACGCATATATTTTATACTTAATTTGAAGATTTCATTAAAATTTGGAACGAAATCCATTCTTAGGAAGTCTGTAGAGGTACTTGAGTACAGATGAACACGATAAGTAAAAAAGTATAAAGTGTTAGATAATAAAGTTGTATATAAAGCACCTAAAATATAATTCTTTGTACATCACAAGCATAAAAATAATCCTACGAAATCAGGTTTTAAACACTAGTAATAAACAAACTGTCAACATTAAAAAGCTATAAAGTGTTTATTTATTTTTTATTTTTATTTTCTCATTAACGAAATAAAGATTAATTATAACAATATTTAAAAAATTTGACTCGAGATTTTGACGAATCTCTCCGTTTTAAACCTCAATAAGTACCAAAAAAAATGTATAAATTTTATCTGTTTGTTCGTTTCTCCCGGAACGCGATAACTAACAGCGCTTAGAGCTCGAAAAATGAAATTTGGTTCATGGTATTTACACCAAATTGGTTTTCTACCAAATTTTGTTCGAAATCCATTCAGATATAGACTATCTGTCCAGCTGTGTGAATATAAATTAACATGATAAATGGAATAGATCTGGAGGGATAAAATTTGGTACATAGATTTAACATGTTATGTATATTTATATATCACATCCGGAATTAAATCTGTCAGTTGAACGTATATTAGAAATAGAATTTTCACAAGCGTGTAAACTTTATTTGCTCTATGAATTTGTGTCCGCAATTCTAGTTTTGTATCAAATTTTGTTTTCAATGGATTGGGGAGAAATTCGTCAAAAACACAAATTTGATTTCCGGTTTCTATTAACCGCATGCTATGGAGTAATCCTTCTAAAAAACCGTTGAAAACCACACGATAAATTCAGTAAAAACACTACATTTACGCCAAAGATTTATATTTCATTACCGTTCTTTGTGAATGTTATAATAAAGATACAAGCTTTTATCCAAGATCCGCAACTTATGTGGGAATAGGGAAAGGGATAACGCCCTAATTATAGCATAAAGATGAAGTTTTGGGAAGATCACTTCAGATGGCTTATTTAATTTCAAAATAAGATTTAATTTAAAATAATGTTTTTTTATTGGACAGGAACTGTTTATATAGTTTACTAGTATTCTTAAGTCCAATACTAAGATTATTTTGAAAAGTTTCAGCACTTTTACCTTTACTTTAAAATTACTTTTTACCCGAGTATCTGAAAGATATTGTAATGTTTCCTTAGTAAATAAAAACCTCCTCAAAAAGGACACACATGTAAATGTTCTAATTTTGGAGTAATTCTGAATGGGGTGCTCTAATTTAATGTAATTTCCATTTTTTATATTTCTGAAGGAAAAACTTAGTTTTTAAAAAATATTGGAAAAATAGAATATCTTGAAGTTTTTATTTATTTGGAGAGTTTTAAAATGTCTTGCAGGTTACACTTTTATATGCTTACCTTCATTTTCTACACTATCTCATAACAAATATTGCAACAATCGGTAATTAATAAATGAAAATGTTTGATGTTTCTTTTTAAAGAGTCATTTGAATATAAAACAAGTATTCAAATAATACATATAATTATTAGTATA
>JAPMOR010101723.1:0-11065 GCA_026543865.1 Argiope aurantia | reverse complement strand
AAATGACCCGTTTTCTCTTGATTCTTAACATTATGCCGTCTAGCGACGCCATGCTGGTATCTCGCTTAAACTATCTGATCTAATGATAACTAAAATGACCCTTTTTCTCCTGATTCTGAACATTATGCCGTCTAGCGACACCATGCTGGTATCTTGCGTAAACTATCTGATCTAATGATAACTAAAATGACCCGTTTTCTCCTGATTCTTAACATTATGCCGTCTAGCGACGCCATGTTGGTATCTCCCGTAAACTATCTGATCTAATGATAACTAAAATGACCCGTTTTCTCTTGATTCTTAACATTATGACGTCTAGCGACACCATGCTGGTATCTCGCGTAAACTATCTGATCTAATGATAACTAAAATGACCCTTTTTCTCCTGATTCTTAACATTATGCCGTCTAGCGACGCCATGTTGGTATCTCGCGTAAACTATCTGATCTAATGATAACTAAAATGACCCGTTTTCTCTTTATTCTTAACATTATGCCGTCTAGCAACACCATGCTGGTATCTCGCGTAAACTATCTGATCTAATGATAATTAAAATGATCTGTTTTCTTCTGATTCTTAACCAGTATTGTACAGCGACACCCTATTGGTATCTCGCATAAATGATCGGATCTAATGATAACTAAAATGATCTGCACCAGACCTACCGGCGCCAGACAAAAGAATTCCGATTAGACGCGCGGACGGCATGTTGATTGGAAAAAATATCGCTCCTCATTTACCTGTTTTATAATTTTCTCTCAATCAACATCAAATTATTTTCTTGTGTTTTCAGAAGATGAATCCGGCGCAAGAATCGAGGATGACAGTTTCGTCGAGGACTCCAATTCCAACCCGAGCTACCAGGAAAAGGCAATTGTGGCGTCTTCGACCAGGAAAAGAGCCAAGGACGGCATCGAAGATCATCAACAACCTTACAGCAAGAGACACCACTGGGAAGTGGCAGGGGGCTTCGGGAATTACGAAGATTTCACCTCCAGGCCTCTCAATGAGATGGACGAGGATTATCATTTTCTCATGAGTATTCTGCCGTCCGTCAGGAGGATCCGACAAGACAGGAAAACGAGTTTCAAGATGAAGGTGTTGCAGCTCATTTTGGAAGAAGAGAATGTGGAATCTGAAGGAACTTAGTGGTTGGGGGAGAGGGATGAACACCTGCATCATATTTATAATTGTTGTTGTGCAGCTACATTTTATATCTACGAACCTTCATATCATGTGTTTGCTCCTTTCATCATATCATATACCTTAGTCTCTTGCATCAGTGACGTGGCGTTTGTTTCTAAATATGAAGGGGTGTTGATTAATGGACTGCAACCCCCTTATTTTTTTCTTTAATAGTGATTCCCACCGTTTAATAGTGATGTTGCTCTTACTTCTGAAGGATGAGCTAATCCTCTTTATAGTACAAGAAATATATGTTGGATTAAATATTCGTCCAAAATTTATGTAACATTCTTTTTATTTTTTATGTAATTATGTTCGGAAATCTTTTTTTTTTTTTTTTGAAATATAATTTTTGACTCAAAGTTTTTATTTTTCCATGTAATATTTACACAAAAATCCAATCAATCATACAAGGCATTTTATGGCTTAATTTTTTTAATATTTGAAAAAATTAAATTTTTTTACCTCAAATTCGATTTTTTTAAAACGCTTGATCAAAAAATGATTAGAATGGTACATACTTTAATATACAAGTATCCATTCTAAACTTGGCACTGTGGCTAATTTTCAAACCATTAGAAATAAGCCTATGTTCTAATTGGAAAAAATTTAAGTTGTTTGATTAAGAAATATATAAATATATATCTGAAAAGATTATAAAATCAAAAGTTTTCTATAGTTCCTCAAACCTATTAATCATTTTTAGTAATATATTTCTGATTCTCTGATTTTTTTTAAAAAAGCTCTATTTTTCTTCGATTAAAGCTGACCGAATTATGATGTTTCCATACCATTATTTTAGGTGATATTTGATTGTTTTAATGGCAGGAAAGAGGAAACTTCGTCACTCAATTATGCACTTTCGTGAAACAGCCATTGATTGGGTTAAAATTATGAAACTCAAAGCTGCATAACTTGTTCAGTTTGGATCACAGAAGAGTGGAAGTTTTCTTATCTAAAAACGAAATATGTCTAGAATGTCTTACAAACTATAACTAATGTGACCATGTAAAAATTTGGACTTAAAAAGTTTTAAGCCGTACTTTTATGCTCAAGCAAAATAAAGTGAATCCTTAT
Organism: Argiope aurantia; assembly: GCA_026543865.1. Classification (NCBI taxonomy): domain Eukaryota; kingdom Metazoa; phylum Arthropoda; class Arachnida; order Araneae; family Araneidae; genus Argiope; species Argiope aurantia. Next base: position 8,803 of record JAPMOR010101723.1, on the reverse strand, counting down.
GAAATTAAAAGTATTTTTTAAATTAAAAGTTATGCCCATTTCTAATTGTTTAGAAATTAGCAATTGTACCACGATTATAATGAATGTCCTGTGTATAATAATTTATATATTGACTAGAAATTGAATACACAATTTTTTACATTATTTGAAAGTACAAATTATATTATTTTTAGTGAAAGCATATGCGATATTTCCCCTCCGTTAATTTAGGAATTTTAATGTTTTTTAATCCCAAAAGCTGAATAATTTTATAGCAGATTATTAATGAAGATTTGAATCATTCACTATATAGTATCAAAAATAAAACTAGGGTGTTATAATTTCTCCTCGCTTTGCTAACCAACCCTCAAGTATCACTACGTAATTCCACCTCTTACCATATGGTTATGCATTTCTGATACTAATAAGAAATTATAAATATATTTATTAATAAAAGTAAATTAAAATGAATTCAAATTACATAAGCTGCTAAGGATGATTTTTATCCATTACTTGAATCAATTATAATTAAATCATAAACTTCCAAAATTAAAATTTTGTAGTATTTAGGAAGATATATATGTGGATGTTAGAAAGTAAATATACATGATTTTAGAATGTATAAAAATCAAAATTATTTGCTAATCTATGAACGGTTATTTAAAACTTCTTTAGAAGGCGTGATAGATTTCAAAGTTTACCTTGCCAACAGTTTCGCCAGTTTTCGTCGCCCAAAAGATTTACCGCCGCAATTTGATGATTGATTAATCTTTTAATATTTCCGGCGAATTCAACAGATTTTTTCAAAACAATTTATATTTTTGGCCTAAGTGAAGATTAGTGTGCACTAGCTGTTTGTCGCCAATATTGCAACCCATCGGATCCCTCTTATAGCAACCGTACTGTTGTTTTGTTTACTACTTTTTGTAATGGTTGAGTTGTACATAACTACAATTACATTATGAAAAATGTTAAATTAAAAAAATATCGATTAAAGATTTTAATTATGTTCTTTATTATAATTAAAATTTATTAAATAAAGAAAGTTAAGCGTATAATTAAAAGTTATTTTCTTTCTTTTTTTTTTAATGCGAATACGAACAGAAAATATTTATTCTTTTGCAATTTTTAATTGTCAGCATGCGTTTTAAAAAAAATCGTCTGCATTCTCACTTTAAAAGACAGCTGCAATGGAATTCTTCGCAGTTCTCGTAATTCTTGTGGTGTTATAACGATTGGTTCCCTTCATAATTTGTTATGACGGGAGTTATTTCGAACCTGTAGAATGGATGAAGGGTGAGTTAATTACGCACATATACAGTGTCTCACAAAAGTGATGGGACACTTGTGCTTTACAAAACGAAACTGTAATAAAATAAATTAAAAAAACATCTACAAATTTTTTGTGGGTGTGTTTCATACTTAAATTTAGTAAAAATTATTACATAACATACATTTTGTCAAAATATTAAAATATTAATTTAATAAAAATACAATTGTTTAGAACGGAGCAAAAAATAGCTCACATAAGTGATGGGACACCATTAGATATACAACAAAAATCATCTGAAATAAGCAATAAAAATATTTTTGGTGGTTTTATTTTTACTCAAAAGCAATTGGCAATAATTTATAAAATCGTCTGCAGTATTTCTCTCTCGTTTGTTTTGGAATTTGTATTTATTATCTCTGTGCAGTCATGAATGCTAAACGAAAAGAAACTTCGACTGAAATTCGAAAATTAGTTATTAATTTGCATATTGAACGTGGAAAATCTATTAGAAAAACTGCTGAAACAGTTAACTTGAGTCATTCAATAGTTTTCAATATCATTAAACGATATAAAAAGAATCATATTATTCAGGATAAAAGAAGACCTGGCCGACCATCAAAGCTATCCAATGGAATAAAGCGAAATATCGTTCGAAATATTAAAAAAAAAAAATCCAAGAAAGAGTGTTCCTAAAGTTGCTGCTGATTTACAAGCATTATATGGAATAATTGTTAATCCTGAGACTTTTAGAAGGGTAATTCGATCTGCTGGATATCACGGTAGGGTAGCCAGGAAAAAATTCTTTGTAAGTGAAAAGAATAGAAAACTCAGACTAGCTTTCGCAAAATCCAACATAAATAAGAATTCTGATTACCGGAATAAAGTTACATATGCTGATGAGAGTTAATTTAATATATTTGGTTCTGACGGTAGAATCTTCGTGTAGAGAAAACCCAGGGAAGAATTTCGCAAACAGAACTTGGTGCCAACAGTAAAACATGGTGGAGGAGGAGTTATGGTATGGGGGTGTATGTCGTCCGCTTGAGTTGGTAATCTTGTTTTTATTGACAATATAATGGATCAGTACAAGAATATTGACATTTTAAAGCAAAATTTGAAATCTTCAGCACGAAAATTGAACCTTCATAACGATTTTAAATTCTACCAGGACAATGACTCCAAGCACACTGCTTTGAACGTTAGACTCTGGCTGCTGTATAACTGTCCTGAAATAATAAAAACACCACCACAATCTCCAGACTTAAATACCATAGAGAATATATTCAAGAATTGGAATTAAGAATTCGCAAACACACCATTTCTTCAAAACAACAATTAAAATCGATGCTTCAAGAAGAACGGAGCGAAATCATTCAAGAAATCACAAAAAAATTAGTCGAATCCATCCCAAGAATATTAAATCATGTTTTAAAAGTAAAAGGAAATCCAACAAAATATTAAAACCTTTTAAAAAGTAAAATTTTTGGATAAATATTTGACGGAAAAGTAAGTGTCCCATCACTTATGTGAGCCATTTTTTGCTCCGTTCTAAACAATTGTATTTTTATTAAATTAATATTTTAATATTTTGACAAAATGTATGTTATGTAATAATTGTTACTAACTTTAAATATGAAACACACCCAAAAAATTTTGTACATGTTTATTTATTTATTTTATTACAGTTTCCTTTTGTAAAACACAAGTGTCCCATCACTTTTGTGAGACACTGTATATATATTTTACGAGTTGATGAAGTTAGGAAAGGATGCTTGTTTGAAATTTTGTATTGAGAATGGTTTGATATCGAACCAGCAGAATGGATGAAGGGTGAGTGGAATATATTTTTTTACGAGTTGATGAAGGTGGTAAAAGTATTTTGTTTGAAATTTTGTATGGAGAATGTTCCGATTGCTTATTTCTCCGTTTCTTCTTTTCTCTTGGTTATGTACTGTTTCTGATACCGAAGGCATCTGTAGAAGGCGCCGGGCAGTATGAAAAAAAAAAAAAAAATACTTATCAGTAAAAAGTCCTAATTAGATGGCGGGAAATGGTAACCGTAACTGTTCCGCGGAATATTTGTTTATTTTTTCCGCCATCTTTATTGGCGATTTGGCATTGTTGGCGCAGCTGGGTGCACACTAAAATTCACTTTTACCATACTTTTTTCGACATCACAGTATTTCGCATATTTTTCCTCTTGAATTTGCTTCTTCTTCCAAGGAATATGTCAAGCAAAAGTAACAGTCTTGTTGTAGCCTTCATAACTGTGTACTTGTTGTCTGGAAACTTTGCTCTGGTAGCTAAAGGCGGTTAGTATGAAATGGAACTTTTCATAAAATGAGCTGCAGAGAAATGAACTTGCTTTTTTCTTCATTAGGTAGAATGCTAACATTTTTTTTTATCAATTTGTGAAATCAAGACCATTATATAGTAATCATAATGCTGTAAAAAACGGGAAAGATGTGTAAATATGCATTCAGAACTTATATTCCTACCAAAGAGAGATTTACAGAAATTTAGCTCAGCAAGCATTTATGTTAGCCGCGCGATTTTCAAGCCATATTGCAACTTACTATGAGACAGTTAAACCTACAGAAATGAGTCACTAAAAACGCTGGAAAGCCAAAACTCCACTCAACTCAGAAATTAAAATGATGTATGAATTTAAGTGGCTAGAAAACAATTCATATTAAAAACGCCATAAATTGAAAAATTCGTTTGTCAGAAGTGTGCTATATAATGAAAAAAATTATCATTTAATCTTATCAAGTCCATTGATTAAGAATTAAGAAAAAAATTCCTTTTCGAATTTTAATCGTTAACACACTGTCATCGCACAAATCATCGATATTTACTATATTATCATCTATGCATGTATATTAGCTTTGTTAAAAAATTACTTGAATAACATCATTGCCTGTCTGAAAGAAAGAAAAGGAAATACCGTAAAAGCAAAAGTGCTGGCCACTTTTGGCGACCACCTTGTTCCCCCAAATGTTGACTTTTTAGGGTGCTAAACTATTAATATGAAATGTAGTTTTTAAAATAAAAATTTACTTTGCTTTTTGATAAAACTGGAAAACATGAACTCAATTGATGTCTATTACAAATTACTGTGCGAACAAATTAAAAAACACATTTACCAAGAAAAATAAAAGCGAAAATTCTATTTCGGAATAAATACTTAAGGAAAGTAATGAGTAATGCCTTTAATTTTGATTTTACTTTTGACAAAAGCTTGCGTTTGAATGGTTTGATAGATGAGTTTGAATTTAACAAAGAGAATGAGTTAATTATTTGAATTTATTTCATAAAATTAAAAATATTGTTACAAATTATGTATCAAATTAAATTTTAAAAATTATTTAAAATAAAGAAATTGCACGAAATGAAACGGATATCATAAAAAAGATAATATTTTGGGTTTTAGATCATGCATAAGTTTTTTTTTTTGAATTATTAACCCTCCAGCTGCGTATCCCGCGATTTCTGCTGGTTGGCAATCAGTCCATTTTCTATTCTATCCCGCGTTTATCGAAGTTTAGAGTGTTTTACGATTACAGATTTTTATTGTACCTTATTATTATTGTGTAATATATAGTATCAGATCACTTTATTTGAAAAATGTTTGAATTTATTTGCAAACATCGCATCTAAATAATGATTTTGAAAAATTGCGCAGTCAGAGGGTTAAAGAAGAATTAGACATCAAATTCCATAGGCAATTCATAGCGACTACTTATTTAATGATGATTAAGCTCATTTTTGTGCTCAATTAAACTTTTTGTCTGATACTTAATTGTATCAGCTTGATTTTATTTTACACCTTCTTTCTTCTGACTGAATTTAGGTTTCGTTGACGAAATGAACCCTGTTCCGAACATTTCTAATAAAAGGTTCAATTTCATTAATTAGCTAAACAATATGTTGAATTAAGTATAGATGTACAAAAGTGAAATGTAACGGTTTGTTTTCTTCGTACAGTGGTTTACTTACATTTGAAATAACCGTTTGCTAGTAAGTAATAAGAACCATTACTGTGCTTCGTAAGTTAAAGAGATTCTTACCAACTGAATTTTTGAATAGCATGTCATTTTAATAAAAAAATAATAATCGGAAAGGATTTATTCAGTATGTTTGAAATAAAGCGCATTCTTAAATGAGGTAGAAAGAAAAATCTTCAGCTAAATCACAGAAGAAAAAAAGGCAACTGCATTTCATTTTTGGAGGGGATGAATAGAAATAAATATAAAAGCAATGTGTTCGTTCATTTATGTTCTCTACCCTCAAGTATCGCAATGAAATTTATGGAATTCTTAAGTGACACATTCTTTCATTCTTATTCGCAGTGAATTTAACTGAGAACCCAGTTACAGTTGTGATTCGGAAATTCAGAGAGGGATTCTAAATTTACATTCTATTGAATCTGTGTTGTATATTCTGTATAGTGTATCCTTTTTTTACTTAAATTACTGATAAATTAAGTCGTATTGCAGTAATCTTTTTGCGTCCATGAACCCTCTGTCCATGATTTATTTCTATATGCCTTATTTATCCTTATAATTCGTTCCATTTTTATAGAAAAAAACCTGTATATACTAATTCATAATGCAGATCTAAACATATATTTATTTATGCTGTAAATACTAGGGAGAATCAAAAAGTAAAGGGACATTTCAGAAAAGGTGCATTTATTCTAATGATATTGACTGAAACATACATTATTTTTCTACATAACCACCGTGGACTTTAAAGCACTTTTCCATCTATCTATCTATTCCATCTATCCATTTTTGATACAATAAGATAAGGACATTGTGATTAACGCGCTATAAATTAGTTCCACTAGGGGCATTTAACTCTTTGCGTTGAATGGTAAAAACTCGTACAGTAACTCGTAAAAAAAGAAAAAAAAATGCAGAACATTTTAAATTGTTTTTTTAACGTATCTTTTAAGGTAACAGCCCTAAAATCGAATTAATTTTCTAATACCGAACAGATGAAATAGTCGTTGTCCAATTTGGTAAGATGATGAATTTTATTCGAAGGATGGCAGTGTAGCTTTTTTGATTTGCACCGATTATGCGGCATTCCAAACGTTACGCCGATGCGCTAGGATAGAACCTGGGACCTTTTGGTTAGCAGTTCAGTAACTAAATCAGGATACAAAAGCGTACGCTCGTGTAGCATAGTTGTTAACTGGCTTATATGCTATTCACCACAGTACTCTCCCTCCAGTGAGACGAACGATATGGATGTTGAGTGGTGATGTAATATTAGCTGTTGGCTTAATGGGCCGATACCCTGTTGAATAGCGCCAAGCGTTATGGCGAGCGTGTGTGGGTGCTAATGCGCCAAGTGTGTCTGGCGACTTTGGGTTGCTGCGTCAAGTGAGTCTGACGACTTTGGTTGCGGGTAGATGGCGCCACAACAGCTGCACGAAGGTTGAAGGTTTATCGTCCGAGGTCACCAATGAGGCGGTGCGCGAATGCGCTAGGATAGAACCTGGGATCTTTTGGTTAGCAGTTCAGTAACTAAATCAGGATACAAAAGCGTACGCTCGTGTACCGTAGTTGTTAACTGGCTTATATGCTATTCACCACAAGTGATACCATGAGAATTTAGTTTCAATTTATTAAAATATATTATACAGTACACTATCAAGTATCTGGCCTAATGTGGCGGAAGTATTGGCCTGATGATAACAAAGCCGGATAGGTCGGAGTTCTATTAATTCATTTTCTTTTTTTTGCCCTTCAATACCAGAAGACAAAGCTTTTATACGAAACTAACTGCTATAATACGTATTTTCTCACTTCTTATTGAGTATTAAGCCCTCCATTTAATTCAACGTGAATGTAGCCGCGGACTCGGTGGATCATGGAAGCAGATGCCGGTAACGTGTCGACTTAAAATAGAAGACTCTATACTGGTAGTTTATATATGTTTATAGACTGCACTGCACGTTTCAAGAATTTATTAGAGAAAAAGTAAGTTAGAAGGATGCAAACTGTTCACATTTTAACATAAATTTCGTAATGCCCAACTTAAATGTAGGAAACATAAACAAAACATTAACGCAAATCGTAGGCGTAGTCTTTAAGAAAATTGGCTCAAACTGATTTTTTTCCTTGTTAAATGATCACACAGAAATGAAAAGATAACCCTGAGATAAGAGTCAACATTTACAGTTTTTGGGTTTTGAAAAAGTTTTTCGGATACTCGCAAGTGTACTGTAAATAAAAGGGGGGAAAACATTCAACGAATTCGTTTCAGTGCAAAATTTTTAATTTGCGATTCTGGAAACTGTGCTCTTAACACCTTATACTGAAATGACATATTCAAAATTGTGCATCGAGTTACAGATTTTCGATATTTGAATCTGCATTTAAATTAAGACAGCAACTTTTTTGAAAGATGAAATTAATCTGGACATACACAAATATTCTCGGGTGTCTTAATCTTTTCTAATACGGATGGACATAACTATAACTGTCCAAAATAAAATGCTTCGTCTAATTAAGAGTTTAAACAAATTCACAGTTCAAGGGGGTAAATTACCAGGGCAAGGACACTTTTTTTTTTCACATCAAAGTCTTTCACTGAAGTCGGACAATGGGTGGCAAATAACCGGACGAAACCCTTGGTTCCGCGTTCACTTCAAAAGGATGGCAAGATCCTTCGGTCCGTTCGACACTTTCAAAAACAGTCAGTCGCACTTGCAATTCCTCGTACGGGGGTGGAGGGGCAGAAGCCGGGTCTCCCTCACTAGCTGGACATATGATGGACAGGTCGGATTTCGATGGCTTCAACTTCTTGTCATTTGCCTCTTTTGCTTTGTTTTTGGCATTTCGGGTGGCTTTAATATTCAAGACATGAAAAGAAGAAGTCTAAAAGGGGGAGAGAGAGGAAAAAAGGATTTGATTCATATTTTTTTTATTGATGAATAGAAGCAACAAACTTCATAGAAATCAAAATTCTGACCGATTACCGTTGCTTAATTTTGCCTTATGAATTAATCACCTATTTGTGACAGCCTGAATCGGTCATTCCCGGTATGCTTATTAAAATTTCAAGCTTCTATCCAAGAGCAGTAGATATTTAGCCCGCCATTTTTCTGAATTCAATTGAAATTTTTATATCTAGCTTTGAAATTATGAAAGAAAAGTTATGCTACAAATCACACAACGTAGCAGTTAACAATTGTTTACTGTAATATTCAATTTTATTAAATATTTAAAAGTACTTAACTCCAATTAATTTCTGCGATATTTAATTTCTCCAAGTTTTGTATAATTTGCTTTAACCCTTCTTTGCAAGATTTTCTCTCTCGCTATCTCTCTCTCCTTTTTTGTGAAATAAATCAAGGTAATATAATTCATGCTCTAGATTAAAAGAAAAATGTTTAAACAAATTCTAGTATAAGTTTATAATATAAAATAATTATAAAACATTATGATGGAAATATTCATCATCATCATGCAAATTCACATGTTAAGCTCATTTAACATTTTACTATTAATATTTTTACCCTTAACATTTAATCAT
>JAPMOR010101701.1:0-31290 GCA_026543865.1 Argiope aurantia | reverse complement strand
ATTTCATCAATGCATAAAATGTACAATCAATAACATTTCATCAGAAAAGTACAGATATTCTACTTCATTAGAAAGCAACAAATAAATCGTATCTTATCATTTCCCTTTTCTGTAACAAGGATTCCTTAAATTTATTCATTAATATCTGCCTGTAGATTGTTTAAACAGTGAATAATGAAACATTGCAACTTTTATTTAAATTAAAAATATGAAAAGTGCGCCAAAGATTGGTAAAAGTAATTAACAGAAATTTATATTATATTAAAAAAGAATTCAAAAATATCATTCTTAGAACATTGTTCTACTAATTCATAAACAGATGCAAATAAATTATATTCAGTATATCATCAAAGCATAAAATGTACAATCAATACAAAACACTTAATCAGGAATGCACAGATAATCTACTCCAACAGCACGCAACAGATAAATGATGTCTCATCATTTCCCCTTTCTGTAGCAAGGATTCCTTAAATTTATACAGTGATATTTTCTGGTAGACTGTATAAGCAATGAATAATTAAACATAGCAGCATTCATTTAAAGCAAAAATGTGAAAAGTAAGCCAACGATTGGTAAAGGTATTCAACAGAAATCCATATTATATTAAAAAAGAATTCATGAATATCATTCTTAGAATATTATTCCACAAATTCATAATCAGATGCAAATAAATTATATTCAGTATACATCAATACATAAAATGTAAAATCAAAATAAAACACTTCATCAGAAATGCACAGATATTCTACCCCAACAGCACTCATCAAATAAATCATGTCTCATCATTTCCCTTTTCTGTAACAAGGATTCCTTAAATTTATTCAGTAATATTTGCTTGTAGATTGTTTGAATAATGAAACATAGCAGCATTTATTGAAAGGAAAAATATGAAAAGTACATCTACGATTGGTAAAAATATTCAACAGAATTTCATAAATGAATAATGAAAGAATTCATAAATATCATACTTAATCATACTTATAACATTGTTCCACAAATTCATAAACTGATACAAATAAATTGTATTCAATTTATTTGTATCCGTTTATGAATCAATACCTAAAATGTATAATCAATAACATAATTCTAAATCAGAAATGAATAGATATTCTAATCCAAAAGCAGCAAGCAACAAATAAATCATATCTTATCATTTCGCCTTTCTGTAACAAGGATTCCTCAAATTAATATCTGCCTGTAGATTGTTTAAACAATGAACTTCTGTTGTATGCAAGCACAGGAGTAAGGTTCATTAGGATGGTAGAAAAGTATATATATCTTTTTCTTTTCTATAAAAGCGGTAAAAGGAAACGAAATTTACGTTCCGAATTACCAATGTCAATAAATGAATCTTCTTTCTTTTCCAGAGCAAAGTTCCCCAAACAAGTCGGAAACGTTTTTCCTGCCTCTATTTTCGATGAGGGTTAGTCTCTTTTTGTTTCGGGTGCAAATAAAATGCTAGATGTGTACGCTCAACTTTTCTGGAACTCATTATTATTATTTTTATCCTCATATAAAAGAAAATTGAAAACAGCACAATTTAATCCATCTGGAAGAAAGCGTCCTGCGAATAATAAACCTTTAATTATGATATATAAATCAATATTCATAATTGCTGTGGGAGGGAGGGGGGCTGAATAATTTATATGCGTTATCTTTTTTTACTTTATCGTATGTGCAGTATAGAGAAAGTATAGTAATCATCAAAAAATTCGAAATCAATATTTTGTGGAATGACCGCGTTTTAGACCTTCCTGAGCTCGAAGAATGCATTTTTGGAAAGTGTCTGTCTATCTGTGATAACGATAACACAAGAAACACTCTCAGGTAGGCGATTGAAATTTGGCATACGGTTTGTACACCAACTTTGTTGATTTCTTTAGAATTTTGAATAAAAATCTGTTCAGAGGATGTTTTAATATAATTTAATACAAGCGCTGCAAAACGAAAAAAGTTAGACAGATGAGATTTGGTGAAGAGATTTAATATCTAAATGTATACACCAGTCAAATTTTGAGCCAACTCCAACATCGGGTTGATTGTCTCTCAGTATGTACTTTTAGGAACGTGTAAACGCGATAAATCAAAAGCGCAATGACTAAAATATCAATTCGGTATGAAATATTGCCACTACAAGCGCATTCTTGCGTAAAATCTTTGTTTAAATCGGCGAACTAAAAACGTGTCTAAAGCACAATTTGATTTTCGGACATTATTAACGTTATGTCAGGGATTAATCGCCAAATAACTCGCCAAGTATGGCATGTTATAGATTCAGTAAAAATGCTAAATTGATGTCAAAAGCTAATATTTCGTAACTATTGTACGTCAGTGCCATGCAAGGCGTTCTCTGGCATGACAAGTTTATTAGAGGGTATGCGAGAAAGTTTTGGGGAGACCACTCCGACTGGTTTATTTTAGAAAAGGAAATTTATATACATTACATTTAGTTTTATTTCATTATCATTTGTCATTGTTATATTACATGTTCTGTAATTTTTTATTATTTTATTAATTTCGGAATGCAAAAGTTTCAGGTTTGATTCTTCAGAGGGAACCTTCAACCAGTTTGAAATTAGATATAGATATCAGAGTAATAAATTACTCAGTTAATTAAATATATAAAAAAAATTGACAAATGTTCATTTCCATGCTTCAATTACCCGTAGAGCGCTGCATGGTTGTTATGATATTCATATTCGACTTTCCTTATTGTCTTAATTTGATTAATTAATTAATTAATTTAATGGAAAAAAGCAGCTGACGATACTGAAAACGCTAAATTTTCTCCTGTGGTTCAATTTGACACATAGTGTTTAAAAATTTATCTTCTGATCTAAAAACGGTAAATCTTAACACGAATGAAGTTAGACTTCTAATGATTAAAAGTTTGTAAAATACATAACTGTTAAGAGGAGGGTTATTTTATGTATATTTTTTCTCTCTGCCTAATAAGGAAGAACTACAACTGAAATGGGAGAGGCCATCAAGTGCCTACGTTTCTATTCCAAGGTTACTAAATTCATCTTTGGCTTTAAGTTCCATTGCGTAATTAATGAATGTACTGGAAAACGTTTTAGTCCATCAGTAATGAAGTGAAATAAATATGCGCTTTAAATAAATTTCGATTCAGAAATTTAAGTTCTGGAAACCTTTATTACGAAAAATGTTTTCGAAAATCATATTTTAATATTGAAGGCAAGTTTCAAATATGTACCAGTAATGATAATCACATTAAAAATTTTTTAACAACACTGAATACAAATGATTTGTTAAAAATTTGAAATTTCATTCTGAGTATATGTTTTCAAATGAGTTCTAACGGTTGCTTGTGCAATATTGCAAATTATTCTGCATCAAATTATTATCTATAACAGTTACTAAATTAATTAATTATTAAATTAACACTTTTACACTTATTGTATAAAATAATATAATTTAATATTATTATTTGAGACATTGATTTGTTACAAATAAAGACAAAATTTACAAATTAGTAAGTAAAGAATGTATAAGAGAATGATTTCTTATTAATGTTAGGGTTCCTTCATTGTAGCCGAGCATGAACAAACAGATTCTGAGATTCAATGATTTAAACAACTATGAATTTCACAATATTTTATATAGTCTGAAAATTGATTTACTGATGTATAAATTTATCACAATATTTCGATCGCTCAAACCATATTTATTATGTATTTTTCCTTTTGATAAGAATTGGAACATTTGTTTGATAGGTTAATTCAAATACTTAGATTAGCCTGATCTAATTCATATAAAAGTAGAACTTATTCATATCAAAACTTATGAAACCAAAGGGGATGTAGTAAGCTTCAGAGTATGTTGTTGTTACAAATTGTTGGAGTATTTGACTTTCTCGCAATCGTCTGAGAGCTCTTCAAGATTAGTGATTTTAAAACAAAGGCGAATGAATTTAGTTTTATAAAATTTTAAAATTTCTTTACATTGCTTCAAATTGAGTTTAGGAATGATCAGCAAAGTATCTATCGATCTTATATTATGGTTTAGATGATATAATTCTGCAAATAACTCATCATTAGGTAAATAACAATAATTAGGTAAATAATAACTTACATTAGGCAAATCTGTGTTTTTAACACGAAAATAAATTAAACTTTTTAAATATATGCTTAATTCTAGTTTTGGCGTATAGATTCTCATCACCTTTTTGAATTCGTATAAAAGACGGTGGGTTTCAGATTTAGTTTTAAAGTATAGAGAATATAATAGAGAATTCACGTTGAGCATTTTCTAGAAACCTATTTAATTGGAAATTTGATATACAGAAACATTAAGATCTATATATTTTTCAGAAGTATCACATTCTATTTGTCTCGCATACTGTGTTTTTATTTTTTCGTATACGAAGTGTAGAGGAATTATTGTAAATGTCAAAAAATCCGAACTCTAGATTTTGACGAATCTCTACTTTTTATACCTCTCTGAATCAGAAAAATGCATTTTTGTCAATCTGTCTGTTTAATCTGTCTGTCAATCTGTTTGTTTAATCTATGAACACGATAACTGAAAAACGCTTTGAATTAGAAAAATTAGATTTGTATACTATATAGCAGTTACGTACAGGAAACTTGGATTAGAAAACTTGGAAACTAGCTGTTATGTACAGGAAATTTAGTATACATATTTAGCACCCATAATATAGATTCTTATCAAAGATCATTAATTAATATAGATTCTTATATAGATCTGTCATATGTAGTTTCGTGTCAAATTTTGGTTTCAATCACTCTGAAAAATGTGCTGTAAATGTATATTCGCACGATAAATTTAGTAAAAATGCTAGATTCACGCCAAAGATCTATATTTCAAAACTATTGTGCACCAATGCTATGCAAGGCATACATGGCCTTACGCTAGGTTCACAATTTTATGCGCGGTGAGACGGATAAGATCATGATAGGAGAGTATGCGATAAAGTTTCGAGGAAACCACACCCGAATATTGATTTTTTTTAGTTGTGTTTACATGCACACAGAAGCAAATAAGTGCTCTGATAGTTAAAGGATTTAGATAGAATGAGGGATGGATCAAGAATTTTGGTTTACATAATGTTCCAAATTCATTGATCCTGATTATTACGTTTTGAATTTAGATTTTCATGGATCCATAAACAGATATATATATTTCATGGATCCATAAACAGATATATATATTTCATGGATCCATAAACAGATAAATATCTGCAGATAGTATACCTGGTTATATATTTAGTCCAAATTTGGATGCAATTTTAAAGCTTTCATATTGAAATATTGGGGTTACATATTCGTAATAATCAATTGTTTTTGTAATTGTATGCCAATTTTCATTTAACTGCCTCATTTTGTTTTTAAGTTTCCATACTCACATAGATGGATAAATCAGATAGATTTCTCATTAAAAGATTTCATTCAAAAATTGGCAGCCTCCACGACATTGGTACACAAATGCTAAATATTGGTACAAAAGTACCACATACTAACTCTCATCTAACTTGATTATTTTTTTTTAATTTTCGTGCGTATACCTAAGCAGCTAGTTCCAAAATTATTTTTTAAGTTTCGGGTAATTTTATAATAGAGAAATTCATCAGAATCTAAAACGATTATTTTAGATGTTGACTTTTTCGTCGAAAAGGAAAAAATAATGATTTTTCTTTCTTAAGAAAGCTACTAAAGAAACATCTATTAAATATCCATATATAGCATCTCCCACCACATATAACATCCCACTACAATCCTCAAAAACATTTCGAGTGCTGGTTTGTTGAAAGCCACAAGCCGTCGCCCACATATACCAGAAACATTCTTTTGGAACATAACAGGATGGTCCGTGAGCTTTGATCAGAATACCCAGCAAGTAAACACATTTTCAAGTGCAGAACATACCAAAAGTGATTCACGCTCGCTTAGCATGAAGAAGAGTAGGTAAATATTTATGAAATGTTGCGCTGTTTCCAACATCAACTCATTTGTCGTTATTGTACGGGTAGTTTTTAAAGAACATGTTTTAATTTCGTTTTTCATTCTCAGTTATTTTCGGTTAGCCCTCAAAGCAAATTTGTAAATAATATTTTCCGAAATACCTTTATAAGTGTTGTGAAGTAGAAAATATTTTTTCGTCAAAATTATAGAGAAAAAAATAAAATTATAAAAGTGTGAGAAGTTGAAATGAAAATATGAATAAATCAATCCATAACGAATAACATAAAGCAATAAACATCTCATGCTTTTATAATTTTGCTCTTATCCCTCATATAATTTGTCTACTTTTTGTTACTTTTCAACACAATATGAAGTTATTTTTTATACTACTTTCTACATTTACATATTTCACCTATCATTGTCATGAATATTGTGGAATATTGAAAACAATTCATTGTTCTCGCCTTCTGTGTAAAAGAACAATAGTTATATGTATCATATTCGATTGAATTAATCGATTCATTGATAATTAAATTATAAGATTGTAAAGCTTTGTATCGCTATAGCAAATATACGACTATACAAATTTCAAAATGTAATCGCATTAGTAAGTGAATAAAAAAATCGATCAGAAAATGCTATTTTGATAAATATAAAATAATTCAAAATAATTAAAACTATGAAAATAAAAATTATGTAGTTGGGGAAAATAAGTAGAAAGAAAAAGCATCACACATTATTTAAAAATACAGAGGCATATATTTTATCTTGTATTCTGAAGTTTAAGAAAATAAATTTAAAAAAAAATGTTATATTCATTTTTTTGTTAATTCAATTTTTATTTCTGTTATATATATATATTTTTCATGTTTATTCCTTTTTTTTGTCCTCCCTACCCCTTAATTAAAAGAACCGAGTATACTAAAAAAATAATAGTAATAGGAATTTGAGAATTACAATAAAAGAAACTTAAAATAATTCAAATATTATTTTTGTAAAATGATAATTTATATATGTGTATGATGATTATTTAGATTTAGATATGAAAAAATAACCAAACTACAATGTTGAGATTTGCTTTAACAGGAGAAAAAAAAAATTACCGGTTTTATAGTCGTCAATTAACCCTTTCGCACCGGAGCACTCAGAAATGAATTGCACTTTAGGCAGCCGGAGTGACGTTGGAAGATCTACCTCGAAGACAACACGATACGCGAGTCTTTCCTAACGTGGTGTGCGGAGCTGCTTTTGCTGGTCATTTCCCTGAAACGGTTGACCGGCACGCCGATCAAACAATAATATTAATAATAATAATTTTAAGTCAAAACATTACCTATAAAAACATTTTAGAAACCCTTCAGGATAGGCTATGTCACAAATGAACGGCGCCAAAAGGCGCTGTTCGTTCGGAGGAAGCAACTCTGCCTCAGCAACTAAAGGCGCTGGTCACCGCTAAAGAATTAATACATCATTCTTTTTTTTTTCTGTATTAAAACATTTTTTTTTCCTCTGGAGCTTAAAAATCGGCTGCAAAATAAATAAATAAATGTTGTTAAGGGAGGTAAACGACATTCAAATGTCTAGAGCGTTTGAGAGCAATTGACATTTATTTCCTAATAAAGAAAGGAGCAGGTTTATTTTTATCCACTTATTTCCTTTGTAAATAATAAAAGGAGAAGAATTCCGCCACATAATTAAGTTTCCTTCTTGAAACGAATCGATTGGCGTGTAGCAAACACAACTAATTTTATTTTACAGTTTTGAATAAATAAGGACAACAAAAGAAAAGGGGTTATTTTTCTTAGTGAAATAAAAAAAAAACACATTCATCATTAGGAAACTAAAGGAACCTCATTTCCGTCGAATCAGCACTGTATTGTCAAACATGTTGTTGTATTTAAAAGCCAAAATAATGAATGGAGATTCTTGAATGGAAGATTAAAATATAAAAATAACTATTTTTCTAACTTTTAATGGCATCAATCTGAAATTGGTTTGTCATGACAATACAAAAAAAAATCGACCAGAAAAGAAAAGAATTCAATACAAAATACTGCACTTGAGATTATGTAATATTCAAACTCATTGTTTATTCATTATTTTTTGCGACACTGATAAAAAAAATAGAAATTAATAATGTTTTTTCATGTAAGAACATGATATTGTTTGGTTAGGGGGTTTTAAAGCTCGAAATCGCGTAGGCATTCAATAAAGCATAAATGGCAATTTCTATCATCTTATAGTCGCATATATTTTTTCGCATATATTGCTTTTACCAGTATTGCATTATTATTATGTATGCTTCTTTGAAAGCAGATGCATTTTTCAAAGGTTGACGCAGAACTATGACATCATAGCTGATATTTCATCTCAAAATCGGTCGAGCTTCAAAACTTTGTTTCCCAGCTAGAAAAATTGAAAATGAAAGTGTGAAAAAATTATCATTATATATATATATATATATATATATATAGAGAGAGAGAGAGAGAGAGAGAGAGAGACAGAGAGAGAGAGAGAGAGAGACCGATACAGAAGTCTCCTAATTGTTTCAAACCGGTTTAAACTGGTTAATGACTTAAATTAATTAAGACAAATAATGACTTAAAAATAATAATGTTCTCACATGGTAACTTGAAATTTGCGATCGTAGATTTCATTTTTATTATTATTTTATATTTTTTATATTGATAAAATTTTTATGAATTAGATAAAATAAAGAAGTAAAAATAATAATGGTAAAAAATCAATGATTGTACATCGCAGAAAGGTGTCTAAAACAGTTATTGATTATGATAAAACTTGTATGTGTAAAACATGGTTTTCTATGTATTGTATCTCAAATTACAGGAACAACATCAGATGAACAGAAATTTTTCTTTCTTTTCTTTTTTTTTCTTTCTTGCATCACTTTTCGATGCTATATGAATGTCAAACAACTATTTATGAAGAGAACCAAATATTTCAATCTGGATTGTAATCTGTAATCATAAAGGATTAAAACCCAAATGCCTCAAAAAATACACGTTGAGTGGCTATCACATGAACAATTAATGGCATAAAACAAAATTTCATTATTAAAAAAATGCAATTAGAAATTCTCAACAGTTACTCGAATTTTCACTATTCTAATAATATTAATAAATTCGATAACATTTATAATATCTTCCAATTAAACGTGTGTGTGGTTGTGTGAGTTGTAAACATAATTTTACAAAAGCGTGGCCTAAATGGAGAAATTTTTTGAAATTTTAGCTTCGATTTATTTCACCACTGGAGTCATAATCGTAATTTGTAAAAGTGGGAAACGATGATAAAAATATGTCTGTTTATCTGTTTATATCGCAATACAAGAGCAAAGTGACAACATCTTTCCCTTCAGTGATTTTACTATGAAATTCTGATAGGGATTTCTTTGCCACGTTTTGATGTAGACAAGGGAATCTGAGTCATTTGTTTAAAAAGATGTGCAGATGTTAAGGACTTTTATCCTTCGTTATTGTCACGGGAACAACGGAGTCAACAATTTTGTTAAGCTCCTGTTAGAAATAATTAAATAAAAAAGTGAGAATTGAATCAGGAATAAGAGCGCACTGTGGAATTAAATTAACATAAGCTAATTTAAGATAAAAAATTAGGAAATTAATTAGAATTTAAATTTAGAGATATAATTGTGCATATAATTATTAATTCTTTGCAAATTAATTCTTTGTTTTTTAAATGCATATTTGGGTCTTTAAAAATAATATAGGATTCTAAATTTCTTTTGAATATGGTTTCACTGACTCTTTTTTTTTTCAGTTATGAGATAATCTACAAATGATGAATGATGAATTTTTTTCAGTTATGAGATAATCTACAAATGATGAATGATGAATTTTTTTCAGTTATGAAATAATCTACAAATGATGAATTTTCCCCTCATACAATTTCAAATAGTACTTGATTGATGCAATCCCGAAGGAAAGGCATTTCCTTGGAATATTATTTACATAATAATAATAAAGTTTTGTATATCAAAGCTGTCGCAATAATTAAATCTGGAAATTCATATTTTAAAATTCGAATTTTCTCATCATCATCTGAAGCTCAAACGTTCAAAACATCGACTTCCTAACATAAAACTCCATTTGAAATACACCAATCTGAAGTCTTCTAAAATGGTTAGTTTGAAATTTTATCATCAGATATTCCATTTTCATATTTTTTTTCAGTTTTTCTTTTTATAAATCTAAATGAAGCACGCTTCCTGGAACCGACGCGCCGGTTCTCATAATTCAGAATAGAGTAATATTTAAACAGGTTTTCGACAGTAAAATTAGCTCTTTCGCAGATACAACTATTTATTTCTAGATGTAGTTAACCGATATACACGAATTTTTAATCGCATCACTAACTAGAATACAGAGGAAAATACATTTGTCAGAAATAAATTCTGGACAAAGATTAAAAGAAAACTGATGGTTCACTGGCCATTTACAATTTCACAAGAAAAGAGAAAAATTATTTCGAAAATTAAAAAGAATTTTGAAGATATTAAAAATAGCGCGAAGCCTTAGTGTCCCATGCTGGTAGCAGAGAAAATGATAAAAACATTTCTTTATTAAGAAAGCTTCTGAAAAGAAGCAAAAGCATCCTTTCTATTCCTTTCTATTAATAAAACTTCCTTTATATTAAGAGCAAACTGAAATGAGAAAATATTCTGAAAAACTGACAGGCATTAGGGATTATTCAATAAATGTATACATATTAAAAATTCGTGGAAAATGTTCTTGAAGAAAAGAATAGAAAATTAATGAAATAAAGAAATTTTACTTGAATTAAATTACACACATCACAAAGCAATTAAGATTTACCAAAAAATTATTTTGAGGTAGTCCAAGTTGAAAAAGAGAAAATGCTTTGAATCATTCTTCAACTTGAAAAAAGGACGAAACATTGAAATCAGTTATTTCAAAAGAAACTGGAATCCATTTCATTATATTGCACCACTTTGTAGGATGACATACAAATAAGAATTTAATTGTTACAAATATTCTGACTCTAAAGATAAAAAAATAATAATAAATAATTTACAAAAAAATGGAGTAAGGAGAAAAAACGTTATAAAACTTTTTCAACAACAAATTGTATCTTTCTTATAAATCTTTGCAAATGTATCAAATTTCAAATGTATCAATTTCGCTGACAATTTTATCATTTCCATAATTTAAATCATTTTCTCGATTAGCAGTTGATCTATATTTGCACTATAGTTTACAAGGGAGCTAAATTTATGACACTTGATTTGGAATTATGTGATAAAACACAAAGCAGTTTTAATGTGTTAAAATGTTTCCCCAATTTTCAGCCTGTATTCTTCTTCCTCACTTTTTTATTATTATTTTTATCCTTGAATAACTTTTTGTGTTTAAAATAAATATAAATTTCTTATGGTATGTTATTCTTTTTTGGTATTATTTTGTTTTTTTCAATTTGCAGTTTTAATTTTGAAACAAATCAAGCAGTGTATATAGGAAAATGGATATTATTTGTTAACTTTAATATTATTTAGATCATATTTCGTAATTATATCACATATTTTTTGACATAATGTTCATTGAGTAAGAATTTCAGATTTTTTTATCTGGTTGTTGTTGTTGTTTCCAATGGCACTTGCCATAGGCAAGCCCACTGATTTCAAATCAACGATTTTAAGCCGAAAGGGAACGTCTCTTATTTTAGTAGCGTCAACGAGGGCCAAAAGTACGATTTTGATACTCACGCATCACATTCGCTTGCACAGCCCCTTTTTAAAGGGGGGCACATTCACACATCTCACAGATACAACAAATGAAGGACAACCATGCCCGAACCGGGACTCGAACCCGGGACGCCCAGATCACGGTGAAGACGCGCTACCCCTTTGCCAGGACGCCGGGTTTTTATCTAATTAAAATAATATTAAATTGTGCCAGATATTGGAAACATACTGAGGTACTTGTTTTGACATAACATAATGCCATCCTGAGCGCCCCAGTGATCATAACACTGAATTATCTAACCATTTGGATGAGCCCAAGATGAAAGGAAAAGCATAGGAAAAAAGAAAGAAAGAAGCGATAATCTATCCACAGCCACAGAGAATCCCATCAGAACCACAGTCTGCACAGCTATATTTAATGTTTTGGCGAAGTAATAATTAAATAAAGAGAACAAGAATATCTAAAAGCAAATGGTCACAAATGGGTTGAACTTACAGAGAAATGTTGATATTTGCAGATGAAACCTCTCTACATTTTTGAAGTCTTTAGCTGTGGATAAACTATATAGATATTACTAATTTAAGCAAAAGGAAGAAGAAAAATTAAAAACATTGTAAATATCCATATGACATATATAAATATATAAACAAACACTGCAGAATCAAAACTCTTCTTGGATCATGTAGCGGTCCGTGACATCCATTATTTAATTTGTTTTAACTTGAATTAAATCTGTAACTGCTATGTATTACGCTAGTGTTTTTTGGAATTGTTGGTGCTCGAAATTTGTATGGACATTAAGATAGATAAAATTACAAATTATAATATTTTCCCCCAAAACATTGGCATCCTTCAGAAATAAAATTCCCCATTCGGCAGAGGGAAAATCTTTTTTCATTCTATTCCAATGAAATAAAACCATGTATTTCCATTGAACCTATCTAACAAAATACAAATGAATCTCTATGGCACATTATTTCTTTTCCAAAATTAAATTACATTTTTTGTTAAATGTTAACTGACAGATCCCTGTATTTACAAAACTGTGATTTATGTTCAATTTCTCTTTTATATTCTCTCTCTATAATTCATCCAGAATTTTCATCGCTATTTACCTTGATCAAATCTGTTTTCCTACAGTTTTTCACAAATAATCAAATTTAGTTATTTGAGTTAATCAAACACCATGGGGAGGATTCTTTTGTATTGAAACAATTGTCTATATCAAATTCTTGAAATAAACAGGCCGAGAGATTTTAGAGATTTCAGCATAAATACATCTTACAGTAATGAATCTCCTTAAGTGAAGCTTTTCAATTTTAAAAGATTCCTCCCTATCACTCCTTTGTATAATTCCGAATTTTTATCCGAATTAACTAACACAAGGCAAACCTGGTTAACTTTTTAATATACATTCTTGGATTAATATCGGCAACATAGCTACGATAAAATATTTTTCTAAACAAATATAATTCAGTTTATTGTTAGAAAAAGAAATCCAATTTCTTTTAAATCCATATTGGATTGATAAATATATTGCATTTTGAAACTGAAATAACGCAGATTAGATAGAAAATGATAATAGAAAAATAATTGAATTTCCATCCATCTTTATGGTATCGATCAATATGATGGCAGTACGTATTAAGATGGAGAGGATAAAAATCGGATTCCCAGTATCAAATTCAAATAATGTCCAAAAGATTTGTTTTTGCTCTCTAATCAGTGAATGAAAAATATTAAAATAAACATTATGTTTTGGAGCTTGAATTTGCTCAAAAAGGGCTTAAAATTAGTTAAAAAATTGTGAAATTTTTCTCAAACTAAAATTATGTAAACTATAGATCTTGGTTTATAATATCACCGAAGTATTTCAATGCAGTTGTCCAATGATAAAATTTCATGTTTAAAAACCTTGCAATGGATTGAAAGCTAAAAATTTCAAATTTCCCATAAAAATCGGATTTAACTTTTTTACAAATATGTTGCTCATTCAAAACGTAACGTAATAAGGGCACTCCCACGTGCACTAATTTCTCTTGTAAATAAAATTCTATATCTATCTATGATCACAGAATTCAGATGCCCCTGATAAATGAAGCTAGTTTATTTTTATTAGAAGATGGTTGAGTTGATGTGTAAATGATAGGCGATTAAAGTACAAAGAATTAAAACGTAATTAATTTGCGTTTAAAGAAAACATCATTATCTTGAATGCATCATCAGCTAGTGGAAATTTACGGAACGAGCGTAATATCATAAAAACAGGCTTGATTTTGATGCAATGAATTTCAACTGGATGGAGCAAATATGTGAGATAATTAAAGAAAAAAAGTCGGACAAACACGAACACCACAGACGACAACTTGTAACTATCAAAAGTTTGATTCAAGTGAATCATCGCATTCATGTAAGGGATATAGCACATGAATTCTACATCTTTGACAGTGTATTATATATCATATAAAAAAAGAAATAAAAATAAGGGTCAATCGAAAGACGTGCTCTCAATAGGCAATAAAGTAACTCTCACGCGAATGGAATTATCCCTTCAATATTTAATGCAATATAAGATAAAGACATTTCTTTCCTGCACTATATCTTTCCAGGAACGAAAGGTACTAAGTGCATCTTGTGACATCTGAGACAAAGTAAGAATCCAAGTTATGGACTATTTGTGTCTCGCGCATAAGATGATCAAAATAATGCCAATTTGCAAAGAATATTATGAACACAGTCGTTTAAGATCATAGTATTAGCTGCCGATTGATTCCCAGCTGATCGATTGTACAAGGCAGCTGCTAGAATCTCGCATAAAAGGAAATCTCGCAAGGAAATCCTGCTAGAATCTCGCATATTTTCTTATCCTGAAATAGTTGATTGGGTTTTTTTGCACAACAGCCAATACTAATTAAACTGTACCAGACATATGATTTTAAAAAGGTATATTTAAATGATTTGAAGAAGCTTGAAGACATGATATGGGTGAAAACAGTAAACTTTTTATCTTTTTGGACCACTGAAGAAACAAGTGGAAGGTTGACTTTCCTGGACCGATCCTGAAGTTCAGGAAACCGCCATTATATGGCTTCATCAAGTGAACCTCAATTCCCTTTATGAAAGTTTCGATAGATTTCTTTACCGATGGCGCAAATGCTTGCACAATCATGGTGACTGTGTTGAAAAGAAATTTGTATATAAATACCTTTCTTCCTTTGTTTATCTTTTTGACTTCATGAATAAATCATTTTTCTCAAAGAACTTGTTACTTTATTTTTTGGCCCATGCTCGTGCATGCAGTATTTTATTAAGCGACACTATCGGACCAGATATTAACCAATCCATAGTAGTAAGGAGAATGTATTTAAATGTTATGAATAATTAGGTGGGAATTAAAATTCGGATTCTAAGCAGTCTAAACAAATTAAATTGATGCAGGATAACAAAAAATGAATTAAAACCACAAATTCGATATAAACTAGTTTTATTCGTCATTGACATGAGTTTCCTTGTATTTTTTTTACAAGAATGGTATGAAATTACTGCTCTTACCTTCCAAACGCTATTGGATAGAAAATCTAGATTATCAATCGTCATTGGAGTAAACGGTAGAATTACTTCATATTAGTAATTGAAACACCTGAAGTATAAATAAAATAAAATGGTATCCGGAGGTCTTTGATTATATTCTAAATAAAGTTAGATAATGTTAAAAGTCTGATATTTATACAAATAATAATGAATAATAAAATAATTTTTTGCATTTATTATGATTAATTTACAATTCATGTAATTTATGAAATGCACTTAATTTATAAATATTAATTAATTTTAAAATATGAAAAGGTAAATTTAAGAAGCATCAGTTTGCAGAAGATACCACAATGCCGTTATCTTCCTGAATCTTAATAGCGACTGAATTCTTGGTATATTTAACAAACTGAAATTTTTGTATATGTAACAATATATCTGGCTACATTTGGGGGGGGATATACAATTTTTCCCGCATGCAGAGTTAAAATTTATTTCCTAAATATAACCATATGTCTTCGCGTTTTTATAGAATTTACTTTCGAATTTAATACCATGTTTTAATAATACTTTACCATACATTTTGTAGGTTTAGATAATCTGATTGGAAACTCTAGATTATATATAAAAAAAAAAGCGGAACACTTGGAGAATTTTTATAAAAACCTTGAATCCTTCCAAATGTGCATGTTATTTTTAAAAAAATTGCATTTAATTACTGTCCACACTAAAGAAAACCATATTTAAAATTTCATATCATTATGTTTCTTCTACAAAATGGTGTAAACCCATTTTTTTTCCTTCATGAATATCTGATCGTTCCACTAAATGCCTCCGTGATCGAATATTCGGGAAATGAGATTTCAAAGATATTTTTTATATTTGCTGAAGTTCCAGCCTTTCTAAAGACATTAGGGAGGATAGTGCATAAATACGAAAATGTCCAGATATTCATGATCACTTAGTGCATATTTTATATTTTTATTGCTTGATGTAAACAGTAAAAAGAATCTTTTTTACCCCTTCATTTCAAACTATTTTAAGCCTTACATCTTTAAATAGACAGGGCCAGTTTGTAATATAAAAAAAAGAAATTAGTCTAAACACTTTTAATTTTAATTAAAAAGTTTGTTGAATATGTCGTAGGAAGACAAAAGGTGAAAGTCATCAATGTATACAGGTAGCTTTTTGACTTGATTTCTATAATAAACTCAGTGCTACTACATTTTAAAGAATTCCATTTATACGTGTTGCTGGCCTCAATAGACTTGAAGATTATTATGTTATTGACATTATTTTATTACATTGACATAACCTAAGTAAATGAAAAACTTAAAACTGGAAAGAATTGGTCACCAATACGATGAAAGATAACACTTCGTTAAATCCTAAAAAAAGAACATTTCTATTCCTTCTAGTAGGTGTTGTAACGTGGCTAAAAGGGAGAAATCTTCCAACTGCATCGGTTTTTAATCGCATCTTACTTATTCCTAACCGAAAGCTCAAAATTGATAGTTAGCACTGTTGCCACAAGTCAAGCATGTTTGTATTTTTGATGCTTTACGTTGCAATAAGTTAAGGATAAGTTTAATACTTAAAACTCATTTTAATTTCTTGTTTAGAAATATTTGCACTCAGTTGTCATCTTCAACAAAGCTAAACACAGCTTTTACTGTGTTCAAGGAATATTTTCAACTCTTGAGCTTATCAAATGTTTGATGAAAATTTCTGCATTAATGTTAAAAAAGCTATATAATATTCAGAGCTCTAGAAAATTTGAAAAAAAAAAATGCATTTTGTTTCTTGATGGAGCAAGACATTTATTTTTTACCAACCTATGTAGTTTTCTAAATAAATTGGCATTCGATTGCATAACTATTTTCCACTATAATGTGAATAGATGTGGTAATTTAATAAGCTAATTTTATTTTACCTCTTCGAATTGATGAGCAGAATGAGGTTATAAAAATTTATTGACGGAACGTTTAAAAAAATCAGCGCATTATTAACGAATAAAATGAACTTCATTTTATCTGAATTCGCATTGCATTTGAAAAGCATTTTACTCTATTTAAAAATAAAAAAAATTAAGTTAGGAAGGAAATAAGCTTTTTGTGTGGAAAATGATAACAGAAAATAATTAAATTCACTTCCGTTTGCAACGGCATTAGTATCTGCTCAAGCAGCATTAAAAAAATTAGGATCCTCTTATGATATCGAAAATATAAAAAGTTAAACTGAAGAACTAATTTTTAGAGTCTCAAAATGGTATTAACATTGATTTTTTCTGATCTCTGCTCTGCAACTTGTTCAATATATAAAGGACTTTAAGAAAATTGTGTAATTAAATTTGGTAATTCTTTAGAGAATTAAAAAAAAAACAGAAAAAAAAACATTTAATATAATTTCAAAATTCGGATTATTTTAATATTATTAAAAGATTATGAAAGTTTAGTTGGAATTCAAAAATATTTCTATTATTTGATTAAAGTATTAAAACGACAAAAGAAATTTTAAAAAGTAAAGCAATCTTGTTTGAAAAAATAAGAAAATCAAATAAAAACCAAACTTTAATTATTTAAATATAGAAAAATAGCTCTAAAAAAATTCAGCAACATATTACGACAACATCGCTTATACTATGCAAAAAAGGAGTATAATAAAGCCAGCTATTTCAACATCAAATGATAAATAATTACCAAAAACGAAATATCTTCTTTACTAAATCATTAATTATCCTGGGGAAAATTT
The DNA here is from genome assembly GCA_026543865.1 of Argiope aurantia. Taxonomy (NCBI): domain Eukaryota; kingdom Metazoa; phylum Arthropoda; class Arachnida; order Araneae; family Araneidae; genus Argiope; species Argiope aurantia. The sequence continues at coordinate 13,319 of JAPMOR010101701.1, read as the reverse complement.
ATAAAAGGATATCTTAATGTTCTACTGAGATTTTAAAAAATAGGAATTCAAATAATGGGCCCTTTTTTTTTACCTGTACACCAAAAAGATTTAGTGATAGAGAAAGAACCCATCTGGACAGGCTGTTAGCTTTTTAACATTATCTCGGATGATTGTTCTTGACTAACTGACGAAAGCTGTAGTCAAAAATCTCATGTATATTGGCAGAGAACTCAAAAAATAAAAATAAAAAGTTATTTCTACATTTTAGATGCAACTGTATGGCAACATCAGAAAGTTTGTTTCCTTGCAATGTTGTGCTTCCAATCTATCCGTAATATGCACGAACACTCATATGAAAACTAAACATTTAATTCGGTTTGAAACAAATAATGACCCACTAACAGAAAAAAATGAAGTGTCAAATACAAAATAAAAATAATGCTGAGGGAAAATGTTGCTATAAATATGAAATAATAAAAACTGCAGAACTCAGCTCTTTATCCTTTGGCAGTCTAGCATAAAAAAAAATTTAAGAAATAAAATTTTAAGTTCATTATCCATAACTAATTTTTATTTATGCTTGGCTTTATTTAATAATAAATATATTAAATCCTAAATGAATCAATATAATAATAAAATAATTGAATCATAATTTTAAAATTGATTGATTTATGATTTAATTGTTTTATTGATTTAAGCATGAACAAACTTTTGTTTGTGTTGCTTCCACAAGATTGTCAAAAGTATGCAAAAGTCTGCCAAAAAAAGAACACTCTTAGAGAATGGATTGGGATCTCATTGTTTTAATGTCTGAGTTGCAAAATACCAAAACAGAAGTTGGGAAATGACGCAGACCAAAACAGCAAAGATATTTTTAATTCTACTCCTCATTACAGACAGAGCTAAAAAGTTATATATACTTTTTTAAAGATTACGATAGCTAATTTATTATTTTTAACTTCAAAAACTTCACAATAAAAACAGCAAAGATATTTTTAATTCTACTCCTCATTACAGACAGAGCTAAAAAATTATATATACTTTTTTAAAGACTACGATAGCTAATTTATTATTTTTTAACTTCAAAAACTTCACAATAAAACAGAAGTAAAATAATTAATCAAACGTTTGCCCGAAATGAAGAACAATAAATCTTTAATGCAGAATTATTTTCGAATTTAGATAGAACAAGATATATAAGTACTTATATTGCTATATTTATATGTAGAGAAAAATGGGTCAAGTATATAGAGCCGATAGTTAAAATAGCAAATGAAATAAACTCCGTAATACAGGGTGTTACAAAACCTCCTGAAATCTTCAAAAATAAATAATAAAATTAGTAATACTCTGAAAATATTTCGGTTTGAACGAATACGATAAAGCGACATTCCTATTTTTTTATATAGGATAATCAAAAGAGCTCGCTCTCTTAGATGCTTCATGGAAATTAGGCAACATAAGCAAATATAAAACTGATCACTGTATTATGGCACTGTGCTTCTATTTTAAAGATATTCAGTATGTCTAACACCAAAGGTATAGACAAGTTCGTTAGTATACCTATTACAAAGAAAATGCCTAATGCAAAGAAAATGGTCAGCATTTCAATTTCGCTTAGAAAAAAAATATTTCCAAACCAATATAGCCAGCTCAATCGCAGAGCATATGATTCCTTATCAAGCTACACACTCAGGTCTACCAAGTTTTAATTAATGCTAGTTTATAATATAATCAGAAGAAAAGTATTGAAATCTTCATCTTCAAATTGATGCTCATCAGCTTTATCGTATCTCAATCCACAAATCTTTGAAAAGGCCTAATTAATAAAGTAGAGAAGTATTCATTTTTATAGTTTACTGAAGAATATGCAAATGTATCAAATGATTAAAAATGTGAGCAAAAATCCAGAGCAATTTCAATTAATTGAGTAGTATGATCGCATTAAATATTTTACTCTAGAAATATTGATAAAAATGACAAAAAATTGGTAAATAAACATTTGTATGTATTTCAATAGTCATTATATGCCGTTAATATGCCGTAAGTATGTCATTATATGCCGTTAAAAATATTTCTATTTATTTTTATTGATCTTACTTCAATTTCAAATATTATGTGTAATGTTTTTCTTGGGCAGGGTTTCTCATTTTGTGGGTCAGTTTTTCAGAAACTTTTTTTTCTCACAGATTCTTTAAAAGTTGCGCATTAAAGCAGCTGAAAACATTTCTCTTTACATAACAGATTGCATTAAATTTTTCAAATTAACCTTTTATAATTCCCTTTTTTCTCCATTCTTAATAAATGCTCCTGTTTTTTTTTATTTCTAATCCCCTTGTCTTTAAAATATAATTAATAAATTAATACATTTTCTAATAATTCTTTAATTTCTTTCCGATTTCGGCCACCAGGGGTTTTCCTAAATCATAAAATGGTGAGGCAAAATAATGTTTAAGATCCATTCTAGATGATTCTAAGTTAGGAAAACAATTGTAGTCAAAGACACAAACACTTAATAAGCAAAAACAGGAAATCCGCATCTGGAAGACTAAACAAATGATATTGTTAGTATACAGAAGAAGCTAGCTAAATCGATCCAAATTCACCAGACTATGTCTTGTTTACTTTCTATACGCCTACAATACGAACTACAATTTACGAAATAGTCTGATTTATATAACGAAAATACCGTCTCATATTCCTTGAAAACGATTTAAACGATTTGTGTTGTCATAACGAATTGCATTACATTATTAGAATAAAATTAAAATAAAATGAAACAATTAAGAAATATTAAAAGAAAATAAATAAATTTCTCAATCCATTTTTCATTTAAAATAATTAATTGTATAGTTAGTAATTAGATAACAACATCCTTCATGATTATATATTGGAACTCGAAATAAATTTCATCGTAAAATGTTTATCTGACTCAAAAACTTCTTGTCTGAGATTTTGATTTATTGTTTACATTATCGTACACAGGAATGTAAATACTTTGACAAAGTCTTCGAATTTTCAAATTTGACACAAATTTAATAACTTCATTAATTCAGTATAAGTATAAATTAATTCTTCGATGATTTCATAAGTATGCGTGCGGGTGTGAGCACACATTTGTGTGTTGGTACTTTATAGACTGTTTGATTTAGAGCTACACAATCTGAAACTTAACTGCTCCTGCTGTGTCCAGTTTTTGAATCATAAGTAAGAAATGTATTCAAAAATTAAGTGAAATTTTGGAGTTTTCGGCGATAAATTTCAAGACTATTGCAACACAAAAAAGGATTTTTACATCATGTTATGATTCAATAATTATTTTTTCAATAATACCTAATATTTTCCTGAATAATTCCTTCAATTTTTAATAAATATTTAAAAAACATTTTAACCGTATCTTCTAACAATACATTTCACCCAACTTAAAAATAAAACATAGATTGCACGTTTTCCTAGCATAAAAAAAACAACAATTATTTGTATGAATCTGTTGTCATTTCACTAATAAAAGCTCAAATTAAAATGCCTATTGTCTGTCACTATAAAATAAATATAGGAAATTGTAGGGGATTTTTTTATACATGGTTCGAACTAAAATAAGAGCGAAACTTGATGTTTCCTAGAACAATAAATGTGAGGAAAAGATTTTAGTTAAATTTTGAAATATCTGAATTATTCAATAATTCTGTGTTATTTAATGCAAACATGGTTAATTATATATCGGAAATCCACTCTAATCAGTACCTAATTTCCAAATCCGTTATGAACAAACATACACATATAAGTTAAATGGTCCAAACTAAGAAAAAAATTGTTTCTTTATGTAGTTTTAATACACAAATTTGGATAATTATAGAATTTTAAATTTATCAATAGATTGTCGGTAATATCAGTTTTATTAATGTTCCCGAGATACTAAGAAAATAAGTTCCACTTTTTTGCGACTTGAGGTATAAAATTCGCAGTGGCATTATTTTCTAAAAACGAGTAATTATGGACCATTATATGGAATGCTTCGAGGAAAATATGCCTAACAGTGATTAGACTTTTGCTAAGCTTGATCATCCTATAATTATAAAATTGATTATCCTAACATAGTGACATTCATAACTTCATAACTCGGTTGGATTTTGGTTGTAGATGAGATGCACGTTTTCATTTTATTATTACTTTTTTATTTATTTAAAAAATATCAAGAATATTTTATTCAGTATGATTCGTGGTAACGAAGAAATGTATAAAACTTAGAGTTTATGATTTTTTTTCAAAAATATATTATTGGCTTAATCGGCTTAGTTAAAATTGAAAACCGAATTTTATGATAGAGGAGTTTTTATAGGTAAGAGTAGAGGAGTTTTTATAAAGTAACCCTTTGAGATACTGTATAAATAATTATAAAAAAATATTCTGTAACATATATAACACTTCAAGAGTGATCAATTCTTTTTAAAAGAATAAATTAATGCAAGAAAGTATTTTCTGCAAACTTTTAAAATATCTCTATTCTGTGTAAATAAAAATGTAATTGTTCGTTTTTTTCAAATTCATTTATCTTCGAAAATTCTTCACTGATGTTTTAATATGTTGACATGACTTTGCATTCAAATATGATCAAATTTTATATATCGGTTTTATAGATATCGCACATGTGACAGATAAAAACCTGCTTTAAAAAACAGCTCCATCTAGTGGACCTAAAAGCAACGCACGCTATACCAAATATAATTCCATTTCAATGTTACATTATTAAATATAGTTTTCATAAATTTATATTTAGTTGCATTTTGATTTAATTACTTCATGTGATATTACACTTGCTTTTGTCTATATTAAGATTATTTTTTTAATTGCTTTCTTTGAACTTTATCACCGAAATAAGATTTTCATTTCTAACTTTATCTCGTAGAACATATGCTTTTTAATTTCCAAGATACAAATAAATGCATTACATATTAACAGGTAGAAAATCCAAAATTCTGGGCAAACAAACGCCTAGTTCTCAAAACGCCTAGTTCTAAAATATATTATAGGTAGAAAATGATGAAATTAAAAAATGAATTTAAAATTATACATTTAGCTGTATACTTTAAAAAATAATTTTTTTTACAGAAAAATGGAAATCAAAACCAAACAGTGAAACTAAGAGACACTATTCCCAAAGATATAAAAAAATCAGCTGCAAAAATTATCATAAGAAAAAAAAAATATCTGAACATTTATTTAAAATGAAAAATACATTATAATATATTATTTAAAAAAAACTAATTTCGGGTATTTCTATAAGTATGTAATATTTTTTTTTTAATTTCACATTCGTATTTTAAAAAAATTTATTTTCGACCTTTTATTTCCCTAATAAATGTATGCTTTTATTTTCATTTAATATGTGTTTGTATGGGCAACTATAGAATGATGGGGGTAGTAGGAGGTTCTATCTATATAAAAGGGTATTTGTATGGTGACGAGACGCGGACTACACGAGAATAAAAAATAAACTTAAAAGAATAACATATTTAGTATAAAAATAATTAGGTTAAAAGTAAAAATTATACTAAGTACAAAATATAGCCATGCAAGTAGGCATGGTGCCTGACAAAAATTGAGATTGTGTGTGAAATAAACATCACCTCTAAGGTATGACGGTGCGTCATTGCCATTAGCTAATAAATGACATAATAAAAAGGTGCAATAAATTGCATAATAATACAATTGACATTTCACCAAACACAACTGGCGATGATGCCACAAATGTTATTTAAATAAACATCAAAGAAAATACATTTTCATTAATTCATCGATAATTATGGAAAACGATGTGTCTATATTACATGCCCTCGCAATATCCCAATTTATAGGAAATAATGAAAAATTCATTTTGAAAGTGTCACGTATTTTCTTTCATACTTCAAAACTCTGACAGTATAGAGAGATTTTCCAAAGAAAAGATTTGTTTGCCAATTCATACTCCTTTGTAAGTCAAATCTGAATCAAACCCTTTGGCACTTCTCAAAATCCGGGATTTTCCATGTTTCACCCTGCGCTTTTGCTTCCAGCATTTCAATTACTTTGCCTGTCAAAATTCTGTGTATTATATTCTTATTCTTATCATCACTGCAGCTATTCACAATACACTTTAAATATAGGTTAAATAACAAGAAATAGAGTGTCTCTTGTCAATGTTCTAAACAAGAAAAGAAAGCTTGTCTCCTGCATGAAAAAATTCAGGAAACGAAAAATATATTTTTAAATGAATTGGCACAGAATGCACAAAAAAGGCAAATAGGAAATTTTTACTTATATTGATCAATTTTCTCGTTGAGTTTATTAAAATTTCTCTGAATTATTTTTTTCTTAAGCGAAATCAGCTGGACCATTAGAATCATTATTCTTTTAAAATAGTATATCCTTTAGAATTTTAAGTAAAATATGAAAAATAAAATTGAAATTCTTCCTCTGTGCATTAAATTTTTCTGTGTTGCATGTCTATATCAAACTCTGAACGTGAATCCAGTATGATAAAAATTCTCGGAATTTGATTAATGCGTTATTTAGAAATACGTAAGTTATCGATTTTTAAAGTTTAGAAGAATAGTAACAATACTTCGGTTTATGAAAACATAAATTATTGAAATGTTTAATTCAATGCATTTTTAGAAATTTTTGATATTTAAAGGAAGTATCAAAACTATTAAGAAAATAATCTTATTATTATTTTTTAAACATTTAAATAATACTTTTTGTTAAGTAATATATATTTAGAACTCTTCTTCATTATTTCTAATATTATTAAGCTGAATTTCCTGTCCTGCCGTCATTTTTACTTTTTCTCGGTAATATTTCTGTTTGAAAATTGAAATGGTTGAAGGAAAAACAATTGTCCATCTTGGATTATAAAACTATGCTATGCTCTCTGGTCACTGAATGTTCTGCATTCTTGACAAACATCATTTAGAATAGGCAGAAGAATGTCCTTTCAAGGAAATAATTGTTAGTTGAATTTAGGCACGCTGCTGGAGGTTTGAATCACTTTCCTTGAAGCAAAATGTAAATGTAGCTACTTTATCTTAAAAGTTCCTCTGATAAGCAATTTACCTCCATAAACTTCTCACTGTATCACTCTTCTATAGGGGTTCAAAGGTTGCTCTTACTATAGAAACTTACATTATCTCTGGAGCTCTAGGCTTATAACAAAAAAGAACACAGTTTTTCTTGCCATTTGGCTTATTATACCAAATTAAGTAGGATACAATCTTTGTCTTTCTTTTTTTTCCTTCAAATTTTCATGATGCTGTCCAGTGTTTTAATCATTTTCCCTTCAACATCGAGCCTCTGATAGCCAAAAGATTTCTTAGATGATGAAATGGAGCTCATCTATCCATGATAGGTCTTGACTTTAAGGTATGTGTGCTCAGCTGTTTTCAAACAAATTGATAAATTTGACATTATGTGTCGTCAGCAACATGATCATATTGTAAAAGACAAAACAATAGTAGTGGATATAAGTATCTCTACTTCTGTTTTGTACTATAATAGGGATTTTTCTGGATGTTTAAGAAAAATTCCAAGATTTATGATCTTACTTCTAGGCAAGTTGTCAAATAAGAAACCTTTTTTTTTTATCCCAAAAAACAATATTCTCAGAAATTTTTCAATTTTGCATGATGATCTCAAACTCCAAATTTTTCAGAGGCATTAAATGCAGTAATTACAGAGTCATTGAAATAAACAGGTATAAGCTAACATCGCTATAAAATTTGTGACAAATCGATACTTAAAAACACTTTACTAACAAAAAGATGAATATATATTTATACATGAAGCATTTGCAACCAATCGAACAATCAGTACTCCCAACTAGTCATTTAGTTGACGTAGACTTTTATTAAAATTTAAAATTCAAAAATTACACCTAAATAAAAAAAAATATCCTGAAACATTATTTATTGTTTTATAGTATAAAAAAGCATTACAGTAAAGAAGTAAAAAAAATGCTTCGAAAAAGCACAGAAAGTATTTGTAAGAGTGCTTTAATATAAAAAAGCGAAAGCATTTACTCTTACCAGTCGGGTTGTTATAACGGGAATAATATGGCTGAAATAATCAGCAGATGTCATCATATGTACTGATCACTTACTCATTCCTGGAAAGCAAAATGATTTGGATATGATATATATATATATATATATACAAAGGTTTGAATAAAATGTTTTAGTAAAACTTGATAGAATGAAATATCATAGACAAATAAAAGATTTGTTCATAAAAGTCTGCAGTGTTTTACATCATTCATAAATTACTTTATGTAATTTATTTATGTTACATAATTATATAAATCGGTCATCAATTGGTCAACGGGATATTTTTTTTTATGTTGACTGTTATTTATTTCATGAAATTCATGAAAAAAGATAAGAAAAAAGATAAGATACCAAATGAATGCAGTAGTCAAATTGAAATATTCATTTTCCAAGGAACCAAAACTAGATCACTCGGAAAGTGTTTTGTTTGAAAAATTTATAAAATGTATATTTGCCTTAAATGTATAATTGCTTTAATATTTTAAATTTATTACTTTATTTCTTACATAACTGGTATTTTATAATGCATCTGATTTTATCTCTAAATAAAGAAAAGTCCTTTATGTGATGTCTGTCAAATAAGAGCAAAAGAAACAACAACAAAAAAAAGGAAAAAAGAACTTATTATCACCAGAAAGAGACGAAAAAGTAATTAGGTAGACATACTTGAACAGGAATTCCTAATTACCCGCGTGTCGCTTTCATAAATAAGTTAGGAACATGTTTCATAAACTAGATAAAAACTAATTACTAAATCGCTAATATTTAACTGAAATAAATATCCCGTTCGCTGGTAATTGTGCCTATAAATAAACCAAATTTTCTACAACTAATTACTAAATTCAACAAACTTAAGTTTGTTTGCTTGTTTTTAATTTCTTTGCTTTAAAAAAATATTAATTGAATAAAATGGAATATTTTTTCTCTAAACATTTGGTTAATTATACTGTATATATTTTTCTTGAAACAAAAGATTTCAAAAAAATATTTTAGTTAAATAATGAGTGTATGTATGGTGGTGAAATCTATCCCAATGTTTAGGAACATTCGTTATCGATATAATATACAGTTTTTAACAACAAAAACCAATTAGAATGTTTTTATTTTTCTTTTTGCATCATTACAATAAAAGATTTTTTTTTTCTTTTGGATTGAATGACATTTTTAAATCAAACAGCAGATGGCAAAAAATAATTGTAATTTTAAGAATGATTAAAATGACATATATGAGAAAGTGACGTAATGAATTATTCTATTAGTTATGCTTCAAAATAATTCCTTGGAATAAAATGGATTTGATTGTATATAGCAAGGAAATTTCACATATTCGAAATTTTTTGTAATTAAAATTAAATTCGTGTTCTTTTGCGAATTTCCTATTTTTCTCTACTTAAAAAAAATCAAACTTTAATATTTTTTAAAAATTCATAACATTTAATATTACATCATGTTCAAGAATTGATATTGTTATCTTTAATTAAAGGTTTTATATTGCAAATACTACATAAAATAAATTAAAAATAGTTAAACAAAAAGAAAATGAACGTAGGTGTCGAAAGCAAAGACATTTTAGACGTTGCTGGTAAATGATAATAAAATCAAAAACGCATTGGATGCTGAAATAATAGAGTTATTTTGGCTTTTTTTTTAAATTTAAAACTATGAAATTAATTCTTGATATTGAAACCTTTCTCTCTCTCTTACATAGAAAGATATGTGTTGCCATCATAAAAAGAATTTTCTTTATAATAGTAGTTAGTTTCCCTAGACATTAAAGTCGAGTTACAAAACTATGCAAAGATGGTTTACGATCTTGAAACGCGACCGAAAGAGGAACATTATTTCCTTCTTGATTCTGAAAAATAAATCATTTTAGATTCTATCTGTCTATAATGTACGAAAATTCAAAAAAGGAACATGCTAGACGAAAGAAACTGAGCATTTAATCTGCATATAAAATTTTAAATCAATTTCGAATGTTGGAATTGATTGTCGATAAATCTTTTTAATTCATGTTTGCATCTTCAAATTAACACCGAAATGTATCAAGTTAAAGAATGAATTTTAGTTTATGACTTTATACGAAAAGTCGATACGAGTTCATCTAAGAGGATACAATCTGCTCGTGTATATATAGATATGATCAGTGGCAGATTTTCTACAAGACAGACTAAACGACGATTTAGAAACACAGGTAATTTAATTAGAAGAGTGTTGTTAGTCTAATAAATGTATAAAAAATTATAAAAACTATAAAATCTATGAATTAAAAAAACAACATGAAGTCTTCATTAACGTTTAAACAAGTAGAATTTGCCAGGCTTTCCTACGCAGTCCTGGTAAACAAGGCAGTTTTCATATATATCAAAGGCAATTGAACTGATGTCAAGTAAAGGGGCTCAACAGCAACTAACTTTACAATCATTTGATGACATAGTGAATTCGGCGATAAAAATAAAAGATTTCCAAATTTGAGAAATTTGCTGCTAGCCAATTAGAATTTGAGTTGCAGCGTTTTTTCTAGAGCTTTCGATGTCCGATCACAAAACCTACAGAAAAACGGAAGCGCATAGGCATGCGTCAGTCAGTAGTTAGTAGGAATAGTTGAGTTTATCTTAAGCGATAAATTCAGCGGAGTCTCTTTTATGAGTGTTTATCTTCAGCGAATTCTCTCTGGGCCCTTTGTGTTATTGCGAACTTTTAATGGCGATTTGCTGTTTTTGTGCTGTTGTTTACTACAAACATTGCTCCTGTGTGCGCTTTCTGTATGTTTTGTTATTTTATTTTCATGAAGAATAAAACATCTGTATCCATTTTTGACCTAAACCCGGTGGACACCTCGAAATGAGGATGAGATGCTTCCGGCATGGTGGTTGGATCTCGCCAACTTGGAGGAACACAAATAGGTGGTGGATCTGACTCCCCCCCCCCATCGATGACGGAACGTGCTTCCTTCGGGGGGGGGGTTGTACCGTGGCTGGTAATGGCCCTTAGGACTCAACCACAGTTCCCACCAGTGTTGCTGTTGCTGCGGTCCTGTCATTCAGTAATTTTTCAGTGTGCCTTCGTGGCGGGCGGGAGGTCAGATGTATGACTATCCGTTTTTGACCTTGTTGGAACTTTTACGTTAAACCCACCTGAACACCTTTACCATTGTATTGTATTCATGACTACTAAGCATCTGTTTAAATAATATTGGGCAGAAATGTAGATATCACGCAATCCACAGTCACAATTAATAAACGCATGCGCATTTTCACAAAGTGAATAAAATAAAAATAAATAACCTAAAATAAATAAAAACTTGTTAAATTAAAAATGCATTGCATTGTAAAATTAAACTGATCAATACTTTACGACTGAAATTAATAAAAATGGAACCATATAGAATGCTTTGCCTAGAATCTAAAAACTCATAAATCTAATATGATAAGACAGTTAATAAAATAAAAATTGGCCTAAAATAAATAAAATGTGTTGAATTGTAAAACTAAAATGAGCATTATTATATGCATTGCCTACAGCCTCAAACTCCTAAATCTACAGTATAATAAGTTAAATCCTTTAACAGTTATTCCTAAATAAAATTTATCTGATTTTGATACCGAAATTTCAAATTTTGGATCCACTTAGATATTCCCAAAATGCATGTCGGATTCTCTTTTATTTAGTAGGCAATTAAATATAAAAAGCGCCATATTGTGTAAAAACATAAGATTGTCAAAGTAAGAATTTTTCCGCTGGTCTATTTTAATAAATGTTTAAAAAACTTAATTTATTAAGAAAATTTTTCTCTAAGTATATCAATTAAATTAGAGTGTAAATAATAAATATATTATAAATCGCTCGCTTTATTTCTATTAAAAGCCAAAATATATTTTTTGAAAAAATTTTAATCATAGACAACTGTTGTTTGAAATAATCGAATTACACCATGAAATTTATCTGCTCTTTTAATTCCACACGTGTCTTTTGGTCGACACGTGTCTATCGGCGAATGAAGAAACAAAGAAGAATTTATTTCCTTGAATTACAGAAATAAATCACTTTTAAGTCTTCAGACAACTGACGTTTTTCCAAGACCTTTGCTAACGAGAATTTCAACACACATAGAAATGTAAAATAAAGTATTCACATATAAGAGATGATTTCTTTTGAAAAAGGATTTTAAAGGATTTCTTGTGAAAAAGGATTAGTCTTTTTAAACGTCGTTTTATTTGATGTGCTTCGATTTTCTAGAGATGGAATATTATAATCAAGTCTTTGCATGTTCCTTTATAGACCAAAACATTGATAATTTGTATATATGTACCTTCTTTATAACCAAATACATTTTTAATCTTATCATAAATTTATTATCAATTAATCAGTAATTAAATGAAAATTATATTCATCCCCGTAGGCTCATTTAATGGTGAGTTTATGAAATTATGTGTGTCAAATTTAAAAAGCTAAAAAGCTGCAATTTTTTTTATCTCTTTAGCATATTAATAAAATTGTGTTCCAAAAATTTTATTCCATTAATTTTTTTCCTGAAAAATGTATTTATCTATAAGAGAAATACTACAATTTCAATAAATATTTTGGAAACATAAAATAAGCATTAAACTGAAAAAATAGCAAGAATAATAATAAATAATCCGGAGCATATCGTAGATTATCTTGTATGAAATGAACTATGCCAGGAACTTAATTGTAATTTGAATCTAATTTTATATTAAATTAATCTATTAAATAAATTTATAAGGGGACTATAAAAATAACTTTACCATTTGATGGCACTTGTAGCTGAACTATTAAATGGAATGAAATGGATAAATGCATTCCAAATGTAGATTATCGAAGGCATAGGGAGATAAAAATAGAAAAAAGGCAAAACTCCTGTAAAAAATCGTAAATTTAATTCCCAATAGAAAATATTTCATAACAAAAATTATCAATCGATAAGATTCCGAAGTTGTCAGAAAGATGTGGCTAATAATTTTAAGAATTACAATAATTATAAGAAATAATATAATAATTATAAGAAATAATTATAACGAAGAGGTGAAAAAATTAATTATTCTACATTTTCATGATACTCCAGCGATAAAAATAATTCACATAAAAAATAAATTATAGCAGTATGAGAATCACAAAAAGTTTTTTTGTGTTATTCAATATGAGGATTAAATTTTCATTGTGTTGATTTTTATCTTTATGTATAAGATTTCATCAGCAGCTTTTTTCCCAAATTCATCTTCCCATGTCTTCCACAAT
>JAPMOR010101692.1:0-16311 GCA_026543865.1 Argiope aurantia | reverse complement strand
CTTATGCAATATATTAATGGGAATATTAATGTTCATTTGAGTCATTAAAGTGCAATCTGAATTTGTTCAGTTGTGTGGAAGTCTAACCTTACTTTTTTTTGAGTAAGTGAGCAGGTCATGAAATTGTATTCATTTAAATCTCCTATGCATAATTTGATATTCATGGTTTCCCAACCAATTAATAAACATTTAAGCTTATTATTTTAGTAATCTTATATCTGTTCTGTGTATAACCTAATGAAATCAAGTCATATGACACTGCATTTGTGTGCAAGTGTGACTTATCATTTAACATTGCCAAATATCATAACTTTTTATTGTTATTATTACTCATGTAAAATGCCCTGTTGGTATAAGTTTTGAAACAGTTCAGCGTATTGTATTCACTTAAGCACATCCAACCAAATTTTAATTGGATTGGAATGTACTTTGAAGAATAACCATTTGTTATCTTTTAATATTTTGTATATATTACTTCATATCATAGAGAAATTTCTGTATAAAAGGATTAAATATGCATTTAGTCCTTTAAAAGTATATCTGTGCCAAATTTGGTAACTTTAATTCAATATTCTGCAATATGGAGTGATACAAACACATTTCTCTTTACTGTTAAGTAGTTAGTTACTTTTAACATTGGTTCTTTGAGGATAGTCAAATTTCAGTTAAATTGTTTAGGTGTAACTTCATGTCCATGATTCTCTCAAATTGTCAGATATTAAATCCGTGTTATTTTAATTGTGTTCTGTGTGTTCACTTCATTTTGCAAATGGGCCTGCCCACGGGAGTTCCATGACATCATGGTGCTATTAAAAACTTAAATGTGGGGTTCAACTGTTTTCTGAATTTTGTGATATTGTAACTCTTCTTTTCTTATTTTTCTTGTAGATTAGACAGATTTAAGCAGAATACGTTTTCTTTAGCTTTTAACAATGGTTGAAAATCAGATGATTAAATAATTGCTTAAACAATGAAAATGGTTTGAATTTCAGAACAACATCATTTATTGTCAGAAATTAGGCAAATATATAAATTCTTAAAAAATTGCCAGAATTTAAGAAAAATTTACAAGTTTATTGAATTGATATAATTTTAATAATATTATAAAGACATTTTCATTTAATTTTTAAAATGGTGTAAAATTCTTTTTTGTGCAAATATATTTATAGAAATTATCATGAAAAAATACCAAAAATTATCTACAGAGAGATTTTTTTAAAAATTTAATGAAAATGAAGTGAATGAACATTATTACTTCCAAAGTATATATGTTCTAAATTTGGTAGCTGTAGGTCAAAGGATTTGTTATGTAGAATAGCAATACATACATTCATCTTTATTATTAATAGAGATAGGGATTATATATTCGATGTACAATTTTGTATTATGTGCAATTTATTATTTTATTTATAGGTTTGTGGATTTAGAGAATAAGAAATTGTATCATGCTAAAGTTGCTTTTCAAGTTTGTGTTCGACCTGGATCCTACACAGTAGGCCCCCAGCAATTAGGTGTTCGGGAACCTATAGATGTACATTTCAGCAATAACGACTTAGAGTGGTATACAAAGGAAGAAGGGTCCATCATTCTTCATAGCCTTCTAATAAAAGTAGATCCTGTTTGATCTTCATTTTGGGTAAAATTTTATCCGGTGCCATAATTTTTTGTATGCAAAAAAGAAGAAAAAAAACTTATATGTGCTCTTCTGTACCTAGGCCTTATTTCATAATTAAAAGCTATGCTCTTTTGTTGCATTCATCTAAAATGTATTGTTTTTTATTTATTTATTTATTATTATTTTATTTATTTATTTTTTTTGCTAGTGATTTATTTCAAGAATTCTAAAATGTTTCCTTGGTTTTTTTTTTTTTTTAAAGTAAATACTCTATTTTTATGATAAATCGTGCAATGGTAATATCTCTTCTACTAATACCACTAATTTGTATGAAACAGTCTGATCATAAATGGACTATTGATTCAAATTTCATTATATTTTTGTTTAATTAAAAACATTTGCAACTAAATTACTTAGAAAAAAATTAGTTTTCCAGTTGTTGAACCAACAATATATAAAGTGATATGAAATTTTATTGTAAATGGATGTCTTTTTACCTCCTCTATGGAAGTTTGAGTAAAAAAAAGAATCAATAATATATCTCTTCATTAGTGCTTTAATTAATTCAGATAATTATTTGGAAAGCTTTGCAGTATTTTCATCTATTTAAGTCTTGGGAAGTTACATTTACATTTTTTTTAAATAATTTGGTAATGTAATTTTATTCATTTTGTTAATTTACAGTTCATTTTAAATAATCTGTTGGAAGATCTTTTTGAAAATTTCTTTTTACAAACCCTTTTTAAGATGTAAAACACTATATAAATTACATATTAAAATATTGCTTAAATTAAAGTTCATTCAAGTAAGCAGATAAATATGATGTTAAATGAATTATTTATAAAAGAAAAATAAATTTCATGTGATTTATTAACTTTAATGACAGCATTTTTTTTTATAAATCGTTTTGATTATACGCTTTTGCTTTAAAAAAAAATGCTGTTTATAAATAGTATGTTGCTTTTGCTCTTTAAAAAATGCTGTTTATAAATAGTATATTATTAGTATTTAAAAAGATAATTATGTTTACTTACACATTCTGAAAACTACATTTTCTGATAAAACTGTTATGACCTTGACATTTTTTATTGCTCTATTTAGAAATTTAACTCATTATTTAAGAAACTCTTAGCTATTTTAATTTTATATTTAAAAGATATCTCAAAAGTATAGATCTATTTTTGTAAAATTGGATGCTTAAAAAATGTAATATGTTGCTGTTAATCTTATTTTTAAAACAATAATGTCTTAAACTTGTTTTGAACTTTATTTTGTTATAACAGGAGTTTTGAAAAGAAAAACATGTTTTAAATATCAATAGTATGATTAAACACAAATAAGACCTTCAGGTAGCTATTAAGAAGATAATCAATGATATGCTTTAAAATATATTTCTCAAATGTTAAGCATAGATTTGAAATCAGTAAAGATATAAATGGAATTCATATTGAAAGTTTCCATTAGAGATTTTACATGAGATTTAGAAATCTTCCTTTTTTCTTTTTTCGTGTAAATATTTTTGTAATCATTTTTGAGTTGCCCTTTTTTTTTTTTTTTTTTTTTTTTCAAATCTTCTGTATTAAGCAATTGATTTTCAAACACCCTGTACTTACAAAAATAAAAATGTATTACACTTTTAGCACTTTATAAACATGAACAGATTTATATTTGCTTGTTGTTGTTTTTAAATTTCCAATTTTATAAATATTTTTGGGGTACCTTTTTTTCTTACATTTAACTTTCTGCCTCTTAGAATTGATGTAAGGTTATTACTAATTCAATCTCCATGCCTTTGCATTTCAAAGGTTTTAGAAAGCCATATTAGTGCATTTGTACTTTTTTTAAATGTCTGTTTCTAAGTTCGAACATTAAATGCAGGTGTACATTAAACTATTATAGTTTTCAACTTTGTGTCCTTTATTGCTGTTTACTTTATTCTAGAAATAAGTCTTGGGTATAGATATTATTAACATAAGAATATAGAAAATAAATTATTGGTGCATGTTAGTCTTAAGACAATGTCCATTTATTACATACATTTTGGAAACATATAATGTTTTAATGTTTCTTATTATTTTTAAGAAAATTTCAGTGTTAAGTTGAGTGTGTGAATGGTTCTGTTAGTCTGCTTTTGAAATAGATATATCTCCAGGTGCTTGATTTTATTTTTATTTGTGGAAAAAAATACTCTCACAATCCAATTTCAGTCACTTGCACAAACTTTTTAAGGATTTTACCGTCATACTTTATAAAATACAATAGCTTTTCCCCTAGCAGGGTGTTTTTTTTCCATTAGTAGAATTTCTTTTAATTATATTGAAGATTTACTATACTGCATATCTTTTCTTATGACAGTCTTGTGAAAAGTCAAATGTATTTAATAAAATTATTGAAAAGTTACTTCATGAAAACTTTTCTTAAAGGTAATTTTTTACTCATTATTAGAACAGAATATCAAGAGGTGCAAAATACTTTACCACTTATTTTGTATTGATGTTGTGAGGAGTTTACGTAAGTATTTCTATAAAAAATATATCATAATTGTGATTGAAAGAAAAGTTTTTGTCTTTTATTGAGTTATGTGTTGATGTCATATGCTGGTGCATTCTCGTAAAGGAAATGATTATGATTCTCGTAAAGGAAATGCTCTGATTATCTTAACTACATGGCCAGTAACAGTTCCAAATGGAAACAATTTTTGAAAACATTTCAAAATTCTTGATTAAAAATAATGGCCAAAATAGCATATAACGGGAATTTATTTGTAGATTTTTTAAAATTTTTGTTCTGTTTTATATATTGTATAAATTACCCGAATTTCTTTAAATATGCGAGGCTTAAATTCTATTCTGGTTCCCCCTTTCTCTTTTCCCTCTTTATAGATTTTTAGCTTGTTTTGATTTTTTTTAAATATTTATTATAAAAACTGTTTTAGTAAGAGTGATTTGGATATTAGTGTAATATTAATCTTTGGAAATTGTAAAAATTCCTATAGTTTGTGAGAAATTAAGTTGACAGTGTGTAGAAAGCCATAAATGATTGTATCACCAATTTTGGACATAGGGAACACAATATCTTTGCAGTATTCCTTCAATATTGTAACTTACCGTTTAAATAAAATCACCTTAAAAGGGGGGAAAATATTTTAACCTTCCATTTTTAGTAAAAATTCAATATTTAGAAATTTATTGAATTTCCTACTACATTTCAAATATGAATATTTTTCCTTGAAATTTTATTTGTAGATTCTTTGAAATGTTTTACACAAAATTGTACATGAATTTTAAAATGTTTCTGATAGTAAATGTAACGAAAATTGTTTACTGTAATATTTAGTGAACCAGTAAATTTATTCGTACCTCACTTTATCTCTGGTTATATAATGAAACAACTGAATGCATAATGTATGCACAATTTTTTCTCATGATAAGCATATATATAAAAAAAAAATCCCAGCCCTATTTAAAGCAGAGGAAAAGGAAAAAGCTTACATTTTTGAAACATGGAAAATGAAGAAAAATCTATCATGGAATAAAATGCCACTTAAAATTAATTTTGAATGTATTTAATTTGTCATCACAAATAAAAATTTAACTTCTGAAATATTAAAGGTATAAATTTGAAATTCTGATACAATGAGTAAAAATGTATGGGTAGTTAGATAAGCTAGTAAAATAAAAAGTGATATTTTTTCTCTTTTATTTCGATAATGTGTTCACTCATGTCTTAGAAATGTTGAAAAAAAAACTTGGTGATAATAAACTGCAGTGTTTTTAAATTTTGATTGTACACAATGTCAATATTAGTGTTCAAAAATTATTTCTGTTCAAATATTATAGTTAACTATCAAATTCCAAAATTGGAAATAATTCTCAATTTTGTGCTTGTGTCAATCAATTTTGATTTCACCTGCACAGATATGAGCTGATAGATAGAAGAGGATATGTTTATTTTTTTCTAAGCAATTTATAGAAACATGTAATTTTCATTTATGGAATGCTGTAAATTAGAAAAATTTCAAAAAAATACTATCAATAATTTTTTTGTATATGTTGACATTTACTTTCGATATTTAAGAAACACTCTTGCATATCACTCGAATGAGAAATAAAACTATTCAGAAGTAAAAGACGTGATTTTCTGAAACAAAGTATTTTTAGATACATTATACTCGGAAATATTTACTGTGTTAATTAATAATGCATCATGCAGTATTCCCAGTACTGTCTTCTTGATTTTTCACTGACTATATTATAGGATTAAGGGCAGAATCATACAAATGTATATTCTTGTTTATTCTGAAAATAAAATAATGAGAAGGAGAACGTATTGGCTATAAATGAACTCAGAGAAAATCTTACATCCATTGAACAGTTGCTTTTTGGCATTTTCTCAGTATTTACCATGATTTCAGATCAATTTTCATTGTAAATGATAAAAATTATATTGAGTATTTACCGTGGATATTTCATATTTCTGTTAAAGGCTTTTATTTATTTCCTTCCTGTATTTTTTTAACTTCTGCATACATACTTTCTTTCATTTATTTATTCAGTTTGAATTGAAATAGAAATTTCTAGCTGTAAACGAAATAGAAAACCCTAAATAAATAGATAGTGGGGGGGGGGGATTCTTTTAATATTGTATAGGCTGCTTTGAAATATAAATATATTATTATTTTTGTGTATTTATTTTCATTAAAACCAGCAAAAAGAAAAGAATATTATTCTGAATGAATAAAAATTTCTTTATATCGTTCTTACTATGCATTTGATTTAATTATGTTGCAAGATTATGCATTTCAAGATCTGAAGATTACACTTCTTGCAGAGAGCTGTGTTTAAAGTAGTGATGCAATTCAAAAAAGAAAAGTTGAATAGTTAAAAAATGGTACTTGTTTATTATTATTCTTTAAAATTAAATTCTTTAAAAATATATAAGTTTTTTTCTTATGAGTAAATATCTTTATACTTACATTATTGTGATTTGGAATGTATTTTTTTATTGCATTTCAGTGCTAACTTTCTATCAGGTTGGTTATAACGTCTTTTATGTATATCATGTATATAGAAAATAAACTACCTTATGTTACTATGTATATTTATCATATATTGTGATACAAAAGTCATTTGTGATATTGTTTTATTTATGTTGAAGATTTGTTGTGTTTGATTTATTTTCCAATCTGAAAGTTTAAACAAAAATTATTCTTATAGAAACATAATTTTTTTGTCCATTTTTTTGCTTTTCATTTTTAACTTAAAAAACACTAATTTAACAAAAATAGGATGTATGAAATTTTGTATTAGCAGCATTTTATTTCTTATGTTTCATTGCTAGTTTTTCTTAAATATATACATCATAATGATATGTGAATAACTTTTTTCAATGGAAGGAAGTTGTTTCCTTTCTGGGAAAAAGTTTTGCCAGTGATTTGCATTATAGGAAAACAGTTGGAGCATGAAAAAAAAATGTTAACATTATTTTCAAGTATATATAAATATGTATTCATGTGTATGAAATCTAATAAAGTTTTTTAGAAAAGTTTGTTATTTTTATTATCGTTTTTTTCCACTCTTTTCAAGATGATTTTATGCTATAAAGGAGTGTAAAAATCCCACTACTTTGTTTTTATTTACTTTTTTAATTATTAATGCCATAATTGTTCGTTAAAGAATTATTCTAGACAGATTATTGATGCATAAGAGACATATCAAACTGAAAGGCTAAAAGATATAAAAAAAGTAGAAAGATTTATGTAGGTTTATTTTCTGGCTTTTGCGATTTTTGAGTAAAAATTCTTTATAGGGTACAGTTATTGCTTATTCCCAGAAGTTGAGATTTCTTCTCTTTAACCGAATTTCCTACCTTAGATGTTATTGTATTGCCAATATTTACTTCTCTATCTAATAAATAGGCAATGCAAGTGATTCTAGATTTTATAAAAAGCAGAAATTATTATTATCTTTTAGAGCCATTCATGAACTGGCGTTTTGTATCCCTAGGTAGTGTCCTCTTAAATTTAGTTCCATAATTCAGTATATTAGTGATTTATGCAATTTTTTTTTTTAGTATGCATGTCTTGGGAAACAGGAATTAAAGTAATAAAATTCTTAAAGAATTAAGTATTATTATTAGTTAATAATTTCTTCTTTTTGTAATAAAAATACTTAAATATTTTAATAGATTATAAGAGGATAATAAGTTAATATTTATTAATTAAAAATTTATATTTTACTGGACTTGGTTAGTGAAATATAACATAACCGGTTAAATAAATAGTATTAATAAAAATAATTATAAATACTATTATTTATAGTAATAAATTATTAATATAATTTTAATTTACTACTATTTGTATTAATAAATATAGTATTATAATAGTAAATTGAGCATGTTGGGGGCCCTTTACTCGGAAATTCCTAGGGCTCCTCTGTAAGAATTGGGCACATCAAGTTCTAAATTCCGATTTCTCAGTTATAACATTTTAAATTAACCCTACAATGCATCGAGTAGCCATTTGGCTTCAAGTTTCTATTTCCATTTATAAAATGGCTGTTTCAAAGGGCAAAAATGAGTGTTTGGAAATCCTTTTTTAAATTCTTTTTGATAAATATTTGTAGAAAAGACCGATATATGGCAATCGCGATAATAGAATAATATTTAATTTAGAAGTTTGAGAAATTACCAAAATGGCAGTTCTATGAATAGTTCTATCATTAAAAATACTATTTAAATATTTTTTCTTTGCATTGCAAAAAAATATACTGGTAAAAAGGGACTTTTATTTTCATTTCAGAATTGATATAATGTGATTTGTGTCAATAAGATATTATTTCATAATGTAGCCTTTTGACAAATTTTAATTTAAAAAAAAATTACTAAAAAAATAATTTTAAAACTTTGTGAATATATTTCTTGAATTATATGCAATTATTCAAAACGTACATTTTTTTTTTTTTTTTTTTTTAAAAAAAAAAAAAAAAGTCATGCATTTTAGGGTTAATTTTACATATTTTGATTTATAATGTTTTTACTAAAAATAATTTTGTTTTTTAATTGTTCTATTCTTTTATTTTAAATATCTATTGATTACATTAATCAATCTTTATTGGTAATTAAGATGCTTTAAAGTCAGTTTATGAAATTTATATCTGTAATTCATATGTATAAATATTTATATTATTACCCAATAGCAGATTATTCAATTAAAGAAAGGCCTTTTCCTAGCAAAACTTTGATTATAATTGTTGAGTAAATGAATATTACATTCAATGAGTTATTAAAGTAAAAATGATGATTAATTTGATTTTAAATACTGAAAGGCGATGAGAGTCCGTTGTTTGGCAGATATAATTGAAAGGGAAGCGTTAAAAAATAATCCTTTATTAATGGTTAATTAAATGGCTATAATTATTATGATAAAAAATGAAAATATAAGTAAAAAAATGTAAGGTTTATAAATATAACATTATGAACTTTAAATATTTCTCTAAAAAAATAATGTATTCTTAATATACATAATTTGACTCTTACGGTGTTAATTAATTATTTTTATCTTCTAAATTTTTTATATAGATCAGGTATGACCGAAATGTAATATTATATTCAATGTCAAATGATGAAATCATTCATATTATTAAATAAGAAACACATCGTTTTGTCATTGATTAAGTTTAACATACCTAATTCAATTATTAAACAATGATTTCATGTATAATTTATAATTAATTTTAAAGATCCATTCTTAAAATAATAATCTAATATCACGACACATTTTGAGAGAATTTTTTTATAGAGAAAAAATTTGTTTAATGCAATCGTCTGAATATTTAAATATGTTAGCAAAAATAGGATGCTCGTTTCATATTGGGTTTTTCTTGCCATCCGAATGCGTGTACACAAACTGTTGATGATTCGATGTGAGTAATCGGATTATCCCAGTGAGTTGAATTACCCTGTTCGCAGTGATTTATCACATGAAATAAAATGATGCTCCCAATTATTTATGCAAGATGTTATTTGGCGGTTTTATGCAAATGTTTTTCACTCTATATAAGAGCGGAAGCACTCATGCGCACATACTTAGACGTAGATTCAGATTTTTTTTTTCACTTCTGTTCGTAGCTTGTGTCGGTGAAATATGTGATATTTTATAATGTATTAAATGTTTGTTTGTCGCAAGAAATAAAAGTCTGGGTTTTTAAGAAGTCTTCTCGACCTGCAACATTTTACAAGCGCCAGTCACATGCATTTTCCACTGCTATTATTTGAACATTTTACTCTGCGGGCCTTACAGACGATTGATCTTGACAATTACAGGGTTTGAACCCAAATATCGTCTGACAAAATACATATTTGTCGGAAACAAAAAGTTGATTAACTTTTTTAACAGATTCGAAAATTAACTTTGATTTTATCTACATATCGAATTTTAAAAAATACAAATCAAATTTATTTTTTATCAAATTTTAATTAGTTATTTGTCATATAGAATTTAAATTATTTTTTGGTTTTGAATTCTTTTTTATTCAAAAATGTGGTGAAGATTATATTTTCAGTTTCTTTTTAAGTACTTTGTTTATCAAACGAAATATACTCTATGGATTTAGTGCTTCATTTTCAGTTTATTTATTGAATTATTCGCCTTAAATCCATAGGAATCATTTATTAAACTCGCATTACAAACATTTGCTAAGAAAAAGAAAAAAAAAATCAAAATCAAACTTTCTGATGGAAGCATTTTGTCTTTAATGATAATAATAATAAAAAAATTAGTTGAAAATTGTATTTTAAATTTAAATGAAGGCATCGAGATTATTATGTTGCAATTTATTTAATAAAATAGTGAATATGGTACTAAATTTGTATTTAGAATTTTTAGAAAATTTAATTCATTTCTTTTCTTTAGCTCAGTGATTACGCATATATAGAAAAGTAATTCCATGGGATATTTTTCTTCACATTTTATCAAAATCTACAATAACATTAAACAGAATTTATATTATTGCTTCTCCACCATTGTGAAGGATGAATTTGTTTTCAAATGATTGCATGAAATACACCATACTATTTCGGGAGAAAAAATTCCTTCCATTCACCTTTTTTTTATAAAATGAAATGAATGAATGAAGAGAACTAAACGAAATGTAGAGTAAATAAATGCTAATAAAAACAGAAACGAAAAAATCACACCAGTGAATAATATTAAAAGCAGAAAAAAAATCTGGAAGTTTATTAGAATAAAAAGGAAAAAAGGTATTATTATTACTGCTCCAAAGGAATAAATTTTGAGTAAAATCATTTACATCAATCATTGATTTCTGGTGTTTAAAGCATGAATTTCCTCTTTCTTTATCAATATTTTTGTTATTCAGTAGATTGGCTTACCGGTTAAAACGGGATGTGTAAGAATGATGAATGTAAGTTGTGTGACAAAAACGGCGTTACACTGGCAAGGAGCGCATTAATATTTACCTTACATAAAAGTTAATATTTTGCCGGGAAAAAAAAAGATACTAGTCAACATGTACTAGATGCAAAAAGGGGACAGAAAAAAGAAAAAATCGAATGTGTAATTATTTTAGAAAAAAATTATCACATTAAAAATTATTTTACAACAATATGCTCCATTATTAAATTGAATTTCAAATCGTTTCATTGCTTCTATAATTATTTCATTCTACTTTTGGTTATTGATGATCAATATAAGAATTTTAAAAAATTGAATAAGTTTTAATATAAAACGCAGCTTTAATGAAATCTGAAATTCTGTTGTACTTGGAATAAATATTTAGTTTCAAAATCAAGAAATGGTGGAAATTATTTAAAGTGCTCCCATTTTCAAATATTGATATTATTTCCTGTAATCTAATTGGATATATAAAGACATAGACAGATAATTAAGGAAATGCTTAACATAATGAACACAGTAGTGAAAATCTTCTTCTAAAATAATATGAGTTATATAATTATCAAAATTTGAAGTTTAAAATATTTTTACTGAGAAAACAATTAAGACCATATTAAAAAGAGTGCATAATTGATTTTTTTAGAAACAATGATTTCCAGCGAACCAACTGAACGCCATAGGTTGTTAATATTTTATGGAATGTCATCTATAATGTAATTTAACACACTTGAATAGGACATAAATTTAAACCTTTTGCTAAAAAAATACTCTGTCGTGAGGTTTTGATTGATTCCAAGATTTTCGCCAATTATACAATACAAAGAATTTATTTCCTAATAGACGTGTGGCCTAGTGGTAAGGTATTCGCTTTGTAACAGCGAGGTTAGGTTCTAGATCTTGTCCCACAATAATAATCCGACATTTCTTCAAAATTCATGTTAAATAATGCCACTGAGAGTCAAATTTTGGCGTAGAATGGAAATGATTAGAAATGGGAAGCAACTGTAGTTAAAGGACACACATTTGATCAGTTTTCAAATTATTTTTCATTCAAAATAGCTCTCGTGTTTCTTCAACATAATTAGTCAATTATTTCTGATTAAAGTGTGAGCACTGTCAGATTATTTTCGATCGCGAAGGATGGAGGGAATAGAGAAAACAGACAGCCAGAATTATTGAGCGAATGATTTCTGGTTGTCATTAATAGTCATATAATTGTCACACTTGAATAGGTTTTCTGAATAGATTAAAGATCTGTTTACTATATTTTTTTATTTGAATATATTATTTATAAATTTTATTTTCTAAAAAAATTACTACGCATCTTTGACATTTATTTATTGAAGCTTCTTGTTCATAGGATTGTTAGCAACAATGGATGCCATCGCCTAATTCCAGAAAATTACTTTCAATCGATGTCAAAGAATTCAGCATTTGAAGTACAGACTTATTTATAGTTACACTTATGATGAAATTTCATAATATGTTATTATTTAGATATCATGCCTTTAATTCTTTTTTAAGGATTCAGTCCGATTCGCATGTTTCCGATATCATTGTGATAAATATCTTTTCCCTGTTTGCGTATGACTCACGAAAGACTAGTGAAGATATCAAATTTACGAAGAAAGATCGGAGAAATAATCATTTGGATTAGGATGCACACGATAATGATATATCGTATTCTATTACTTTAGCGTAGCGAAAGGTTTATAATGGAAGTAATATCCATTTTAGATTAGCGGTATTTGCTACTTGCGAATCGTCTTTTGAAAATGTTATACATATACTTTTACATCATAGTCTGTGAACGGATTCAAAATCGTGATTGTTTATGCTGAGACTGCAAGATAATTTTTCTTCAAATTTCTTTACGTGTCACTGTAACTCTCAATAAATTTTAA
Source organism: Argiope aurantia (assembly GCA_026543865.1). NCBI lineage: Eukaryota > Metazoa > Arthropoda > Arachnida > Araneae > Araneidae > Argiope > Argiope aurantia. The sequence continues at coordinate 3,380 of JAPMOR010101692.1, read as the reverse complement.
AAAGATATAAATAAATTTAAAAGAGGGCACTTCTGGTTTATGAAAGTCGTTGAGCGCGGAACGCACTAGCAAAAGTAAGTGTCTTGATTTATTTGTTTAACGGAATTAAAGGATTTCTTTTCTAAAAGCTTAATGGTATTTTAATCGGTTTATATACTTCCATGTTGACATTTGCTTTTTGTATACGAGTCGTGTAATCTGCAGCTCTCATCCCACTGAAAAAAAAACCCAAACTCTGCTGGGAGAGAACCCAGCATTTGAGGGAATATTGTATACACATTGTTTTCATCAACTGATTGAACTTGGTGAATTAAATCCCGTAACCTTAATAGAATGAATGCTGTCTTAAAATGAATGCTGTTTATGAGACATCGTGGTATCTACCAGTTAATCATTACCTATTTACCATAGCCTGTTACGCAATATTATACAATATTGTGAAATGTTATGATACTAAACAATATTGCAAATATTGATCAATGTCATACAATATTTGTCTGCTGCTATGGTTTGAACAAAAGTGGCTTTTCTAATTTTAAAGATTACTGAATTTCGAGTATATGTGTGCCTGTGTGTACATAATCTTATATAATTTACATTAATCGTCCAGTTTGCTACTCAGCCCAATTAATTTATCACGACTATGGAATATATCGATTTTTATCTTTGAATTGATGTAATCGTGCAATCTTCATTTGTGATATATTAAGAATGCTTTTGAAATTAACTTCCTAAATCCATATTTTTCAAAAATCCATTTATTTCCAATATTTTTTGGTCTTCAGATTTATTATAGATTACTGTACACGCACGACTCTTATTACCACAAAAAGAAATGAGCATGTCGATAATAACATCTGCCATCGTCTAAATAAACTAATAACGACGAATCGGCAGGAGAGATGAACTAATTCCGTCAAGGGGAGAAAAACCTATCTACATTTTAAAAACGTTTCTGCTAACCGAACTGAGGGTGATTTATATATTAACCAGGCCATGGCGTATTTTCTATGCATCAAAGTCGTTTCTTTGACCAGAGTTCGACTCGTCAGTGTGGCACCGAAGAAGGATGTATAAATCGCGTGATCAAAGTCTATGCACTTCAACGAGAATGCAGACTAGGCTGACCTCGAAATTTGATGTTCTTGACATCGAGGAGAAAGAAAAAAAAAATCCCAGTTGTTAAATCTTTTATTGGGGACATTTTGTCAAAACTCGTATCTTTAGTTCTTTCCTAATGTAAAAAGTTAATGTACATTTAATGCCTTTTATGGATTTTTAAAGTTTTACAATTTAATATGTAATGTAAAGTGTAATGTTTTTTTTTATAATCTTTTTCTGTACCAATGTACGTTTCTTTAGAGGGTTCTTCATTTGCTAGTATACAGTGTCGCCAGGTGTGATTTGTTCCTTCGTGCTCCGGCGGCCCCATCAAGTTTCCCCATCAATCTAAATCGGGGTATTGATTGTATCATTTGCATCGAAAGGTATGTATCAGTTGACTGATTTTATTGTTTAACACGTTCAGTGCCACGAATCGTGCCTGTGTTTCGAACTATCTAATAAGATGCTTTGCCTTACAATCTCTTAATTATGGTAGAGAATATCTAAATGGAAATTAAGTGCGAGTAATGGGTGATTCACAAGATGATCAACGGGAAAAAATAAGGAGGATAAACTATACATAGGTGTATCCTACTCGGATCAAATTCTATACTGAATGAGAACTATTGCTATCATCCGAGTATTGGTGTCGAGGCACTCAACTTGTTAAAACGCATTATAAAAACTTTTAAGGAAAATTTTAATTCTGTCCTGGTAGTAGCTGAGGATATATTGTCTGTCCAAAAAGTATTGGGACACACTACAAGCTCAGATTTTTATCATATTTTATTTAAATATACAAATGAAACCAAAACCAACTCAACCAATTCAAACAAAATTGTCATATTACTTTTATTATTGAAAACAAAAGAAATAAAGTAAAGAAGCGTGCTTAAATAAGTATTGAGAAGTGTCTCGATAAGTTAGGAAAAACAATGCAAACTTAAAAGCTAATATCTTGTTGGGTCCCCCGTGCTTTTTATGACCTTTCGGTCTATTTGGTATGGATTGGATGAATTTTTTTGCAAATGATCGATTTTGGTCCCCTCTTCAACCAAATGTTTTCTTAAATCCTATTTGTTAGAAATTTGTCATACAGCTTTTGCTGCGAATAACCCCACGCATGTTCAATCGAATTAATTTGATAAGGGACTTTGCAATGGACTTAATGGGATTTAATAATGGACTTCGTGCAGGAATCTTAATAACACTAGGGACAGTGGTAGAGGACCCGTAACTTGCAAATATAGCAGTTTGTTTCGAGTTATTATCTTGGTACAATTTAAAATGTCTTTCAATTTCCTGCTTGTTCGCACTTTGCTTTAAATTTCGTGTAAGACCGTCAAGATAGACATATTTATTCTTTATACCCTCAATAAAATGCAAGTTCCCGACATCAGTGCTTTCCATACAACCCTAGATTATTTGATTGCCACCTCCATATTTGACAACAGGCCATACAATTTTGATATGCAATGCTGTGTTTGGCTTCAGCCAAGCGTTTTGCTTGCCAACGGATCAGAAAGTGTTGTATTTGCTTTCATCAACAATTACTTTCTCGATTATTTTTAGCTGCTTTACATACATTTTAGCAAATTATAGTCTAACTTTTCGATTTGCATTGCTGATGTAGGGTTTTCTTTGAGATACTCTGACATAATATTTTTCTTAAAACATTTCTGACAGTGTCGGGATTTGCGGATTTTCCGAAATTACTTTCACATTGCAGAGTCAATTTTACTGCAATAGTTTTTAGATTAAAATGAACTTGTTTCACAATCCATCTCTTTTCACGTTCATTAAATGCCCTTACACACCCTTATCTTTGCACGTTTTCAACACTATTTGCTTTCTTGAATCTTTGAATAAGGTTAAAAACAGTACCCTTATTCAATTTTAAAATATATCCTATACATAGAACTGATCTTCCCTTTTTTAAATGACTTCTTGCAAGATTTCTCGCATCAACGGATACATCTTTGTTTCTCGGCAATTTTTCTATAAGTAATCTTATCTGTTGAAACTTTTGTTTAAAATTATAGTCTAAAAAAGTGGCAATAAATTCTATTGATATACTAAAATATTTGGATTTCTCGTTTCAAAAGTGTCCAATACCTTTTTACTCCCATTTACCTTTGAATTACCTTTGAAAAGCTAGATTTAATAAATTTTAAATTCCAATTAAAGTTTTCCTTACAACTGTATACCAAATGTTAAAATATTTCTTGATTCATCTTGTTTTATTTTAATGCGATAAATAGTTATTTATAAATAGC
>JAPMOR010101690.1:3218-50634 GCA_026543865.1 Argiope aurantia | reverse complement strand
TAGATACAAGTTTGATTGTACAGAACATAATTGAATATTAAATTAACTTAACACTTTATATCACGAGCTAGCAAAATTTCAAACATTTTCTTAAAGCTGAAATGTCAATTGTCAAAAAAGAATCGCTTTTCGCAAACAAGAATAAGAAATGGTTTTTAAAATCTCTCCAATATAAAATATAACGCCAGTTTTGAACAATTATCCGTTTTTCAATTCTTATGTTACGTTAATTTCTTGATGCCAACTTGTTTGTCTCCTTCTCTTGTTTGCCAATTCTTTTTGTAGAATACTGGATAAAACCAATTTCACGATAATTATGAGATCAGCTACTGTATAAGATTAGCTACTGGAGGTGAGTAATAAGCAATTTATTAACCTAGTCATCCAATGTTAGTATCTGAGCAATAAAATGGGTAAAAGTTATCGATCCTATATTTATATCACCTCTAATGAAAAAGTGTTCAATAAAATTTTATTTGTTACATTAACGTATTTTCAAAAATTAACCATACATGTAATGACCATAACAATATGTATTGAAAATAAGAATTTTTTTTTCTAATCAGAAATTAATTTCTTAATTTAGCAAATTGAGGAAATTATTTTGATTGAAAGTTAATTTCTAAATAACAATCTAATAGATAATATATGTAACATATATAGTAAAACATTTGAATAAAAAAATGTGTCAGGTTTTAAAGTTGAAAACCAGAAAGCATTGTTTGTACAATTATATACTTGATTTCTAACATCTTACTTGCGTTAAACAGATTATAATTGAACTAAATATGTCATTAAAAGCAAATCATTCGGCATGTGCCAATATTAAAATGCTTATTTTGTTGTTGAATACTCTGATTGACTAAACTAGAAATTAATCTAAAATAGATCTCTTTCATGAAAATGAGATTTATTTTATACATTGCATTACATTTTGCGACAAATAGATTTTAAATAGCATCTTAAAGTAAATTTGTGTAATGTTAACTTATAAAAATTTTTGCTTCGCATAAGAATAAATTTAAAAGTATTTTTGAAAATACTTTTAAATTTTAAATATTTATATATATTTATATTATATTCAATTTCTATTTTAAATTCATAATTAACTAGTAAAAATATTATGCAATTTTCAAATAAACTTTATTACAAATTTCTTGCCAACTGTTGCCACTAGCGTTGAATAAAAAATATTTAAATTAATCAATTAATTAGTAGTTAAGTTTTGAAAATATAAGAACAGTTCAGCATCCTTGCTAATACACAAAAGAAAAAAAAATTCAGAGCTCCAGCACATCAGGAATTGAAGGGAAAAATCAGTTATGGCAAGCATAGTGGACGTGAAATTCAATAAAAATGCGTAAAAAAAGATATACCTTATAAAAATTCAGAACTATTTAAAACAAAGTAAAACAAATACTAGATCGTTAAGCACAAGCAATAATTTTTTATAATTTTGACTCATCGTGAAATATTTAACTTCTTCTATAAAAACTGCAACTCTAAAGAACTAAAATAAGGAAACTAAAAGATGAAAAGAAAAATAAGAAACTAAAAAAATTATATGTTTCATATATTTATAAACACACTATATCTATTATAATATCGGTATTTGGCATTTTTCGATAAAATGAAACAAAATTCTGCAAGACTTGGAAATAAAATCCATGAACATTAATACTATTGTATTATTATATCAAATAAAACGTTTTCAAGAAATATACTATAAAAACACTTGTAATATAAAAATGCAGCATACTTTGCTTACGTTTATTTTGTTACTGTTTTTATAATATCAAACAAACTAATTTTTAATAGACTGTTTATTTTTAAATAAAAGAAACGCTTGGAGAATAATATCTGAGAAAGCAGAAATATACTTTTCAATATCAAATATTAAGTTTATGCCCAACAGGAAATCAGGACTTTAAGCATTGACAAATAGCTGTAGATGTGATATATATACTGGCATGCGTGACCATTTCGATTTTATCCTATAGAATGACAGCTCTTATTATTTCAGCTCTTTGTTTTGAATATTTATTTCCTTTCCGATACAGGAATACTGCTATTCTTTTTTCTTACTATTCTTTTACTAAAGTGATTGAAATAGAATTTTCTCTATTTCAAGAAACCAAAAAGCCTTTTGTGTATATTTAAATTAAAAATATAACAATGATAAATATTAATTTGATCAATTCTAGGTTTCATATTTTATAAATATATTTTCAAACAGCATTACAAGAAAAGACTTTTGCGAAGTTTTTATCACAAATTCTGGTGTAAAAGAAACGTTGTTTTTGCATCAGCGATTGTTTTAGAATGAGTTTTAAGCATTTCAAATCACTACATTAAGACGAATAAAAGTTTGTAAAAAACATATTAGAATAAAAGAGAAATTATAAAAATTAGTGGTTAAATAATTAAAAATAAAAAATAATTTTTTAAAATTAATATTTAATTAATTGAATATTTAATTAATTTTGGTCTTTGGAGTGTAATCAGCGATTTTTCTCTTGTAATAATAATGATAAGTGTATATTGTCTGTATAATATAAGTGCGTATGTTAATAATAATAAGTGAATATTGTACATACGCTAATATATATATATATATACACACACAAGTGGCAACATATTATTTGCAATCAATATGCTATAACTGTTAATTATAATCTGCTAATAAATTTTTGAACTCGTTTCCAAATTATCTGAACACTCTTCCTATATAGGGTAATTCTATTCCTATATAGGTTAATTATGTAAACAACGCTATTCTGCAATGCCGACATTAGTAACCAAATTTTTAAGTTTCTTTGTATTAAATTGCATACAATTACTACTAAAATATTCCAAAAATAAAGTTTAAAGGTTAGTTCACAGAGAAGCAACCATCGTTACAATAAAAGCAAATGGACGCAATTACTATTAGTAAATGGAGCATATGCAAAATAAATAAACCATACAGATGCCTGGAGCTTTTAAATGAGCAATGCTTATCAGGTTTAATGTTACAATTATAATCTTATAACAAATATTGGAATTAATGTAACACTATATGCAAAAATTATGTTCAAAGTAGCAAATTTTTTCCATTTATTATGCTTAGTTTAATGTAGAATGTTTATTTATAATTAATTATATTATATTATATATTTTATACTTCTAGGCAAATCTAAATAATTAACTATTCAAAAATCTAAAAATATCAATTTATACAAAATTCTTTATGAGTTAGCTTCCATTGTAAAATAACTGAAAATCAACTGGATGCTGCGACGATATATTTCTGAAACTTGGCGACATTCAACTGGAATTCTTATATATATTCATTTATATGTTTGGTTTCAAACTTGAAATTTAAAAAAAACCCAACTAAGTTTTGGATATGTGAGTTTAAATATTATTTTCTATAAATAATAATATATAATTATTTTTCCCATATCCAAAAAATTTACTTTAGTGTTATAACATTTAATAGTGCTTCGCTGTAATTTTGTTTTGTATTTATAAGCATCGTGTAATTTTGATGAATACTTGAAAGAAACATACGAATATGTTTGGAATTTAAAAAATAACTTTTATAACTTCGGAATATATGTGATAAAGAAATGCATTTAAATACTGTTCATAGCAGATAAAGTTATTGATGAATATTGAAAATTTTTATCAATTTTTGATGAAACGGGAAGAATGTCAATCATTTTATTTTTTCACCAGTTTTTGGCCTGACCCCAAAATTGACCCGTGATCGAACTTTCATTGTAAAATGTGAGAAATTCAAGAGTAGTTTGTATAGCCTCTCAGAAAATATATTAATCCGAAAATTTGTTTTGTATTTATATTTGTTTTGTATTATATTTTGTATTTTGTATTTTTATTTTTGGATGCATTTCATTATAAACTATTCTCAATTTCGTCACAATGGTAAAGACATCGTTACAAAAAGATTCCAGTTTCTAAAATAGGCACAAAAAGTAAATAAAACGTGTTTTACATGAATGATTAATATTAAATAGAAATTTCATTTTAGTCAGCATGGCATGGGAAAAAGTTTTGAGCAGCTGCATTTCCTTCTTAAAATTTAACTATATTTTTGAAAAATTGAAAAGGATTTATTCATTTTACGATTCATAGATTTTTTTTTAAATCTTTGTTTTTTATTTCACAATTTTATTCAAAAAATTATTCCCTATATTTTTCATAAGCACATTGCATCATGTTTATTTCCAAAACAATATTGTAAATGGCAGAATGTGTCATGCCTATACAATGAAACTGACGCTTAATATTATACAATCTTTCAAATGGATTAAGCTATCGACAAATCTGAAGAACAAGCCGTTTAAAATTATTCATAACAAATGTAGCTACAATCGACAAATATTTGCATAATCCAGAAACACACAGCTATTTTGTAGAAAACAAACAGCACATTCTAACAAACAGACATAACAGTTAAAAAAATGTTTGTTACAATCCAAAAGCAGTGTTCTTGTGAAATTTTTATGTATATTTTGTCTCACAAATTGCAAAAAAACAATGTACAAAAATGTTATTTTTTTCGAGAAATGGTAAATATTTTTAAAATAATTTTCCCATTTTCGAAGGGCAATAAAACATACTTATAGCAATGTTGTAAGGACCTAAAAATTGTTGTAACCAGGGTATTGTTGTAGACTGTTTGAGAACCCATACATTGTACAATCTGTATGTGCGCGTGCATATTAAAACCTTTTAATATGCTTTCCCTGTAAATTTCAGTCGCTAACATCTCCATCAATTCTTCTACAACTTTCTACAACACCCTGCTACAACAGTTTTCTATTTCTAGTCCACTCCCAAATTCCCTATTATCTCATATTCTGGACCACAGGACATTATTTTCCAAGGAAAAATTGTCTGGATTCTGAAGCACCATCTTTTTAGAGCGGTAAATGTATCGTTACAGACAGGTATATTTAAAAAGTAGCTATCGATATAGGCAAGTTCAAAATGTTTCGGATATATAATAATTGCACCGAGATCAAAGAAGGTATTGCTGTAGGTAAGTTATTGTTACAGATAGTATTTTTATATACATTTTACTAGTCATATTTAATCAAAATAGTGTTGGGTGTTTGTATTAGTACTTTATTATTGATCTCTAAACAGCTATACTTCAATAATAATCTCTTTGCATATTGATATTGCAATTATATGTACATTATTTTGTACTACAAGAAATTATTTTACAAAGAAAAATCTGGATTGTGCACTGCCAACTTTCTAGATAGGTAAAATTGTTGCTATAAGCAGGTTTATTCAAAAAATGATTATCGATACAGGGAGGTTCAAAATTCATTGGATATATGTCTCTTCCTGAATTCACTGAAGGTTTTGCTGCAGGTAGGCTATCGGTATAGACTAGTCTTTATATACAATCTCACAGTCATTTTAAAACAAAATGGCTTTGTGTCGGGTTCAGTATTTTCTTTTTGTTCTCTAAACAGCTATACTTCAACAATAATCTCCTTGTGTATTAATCGATATTATGATTGCAGCAATTTTATTTTTTCAGTCATCCAATTAATTTTTTAATTTTAAAAATGTTAAAAAATATTAACTTTCTTATTTCAACTAATTATCCTAGTTCTATGACTTAGTAGATTACATGAAAGAATGGACAGAATAGTATTTTAACAAAGCACAGATCTTAAGACTTTAATTGGCTTCATTGTTTGATTTTAATTAATTCCATTGTCTCTGTTTCGCATCACCAGATTTAATGATGAATTATACACAAATGAACAATGAAGAAGAAAAATGCATTTTCTTCATTATTCGATTACATTTTTAATCGTATCATTACATTTTTTTATTCTTATTTGTATTTTTCTCTCGCATTCATAGATTGATGAAAATGAAAACATCAGATTTTTTTTATCGTTCTGCATAGCTTTATAAATAATCATACACAAATAAACGTCTTCAGAAATCGAAACAATTTTTTTTATTGAAATAATGAAATATTTATTTGCTGCTTAATATAAATATGATATTATTGTTCTGATAATTGAAATAAATTAGGAATTGTAAATACATCATTGTGATTTAAGAACCAAAGTCATAGCAAATACTAACTTAATTACTAATTTTAAGAATTTGTTTTAATGATATATATAATAGAATATTTTCCTTTTTAACATCGGCTGATCCCTTGATTACTTGCTTATTTAATCCAAATATCAGGTAAATGATATTAAATTAATAAACTCTTCTACACATTCAATTACCAGATGCATTTATAAATAAGATTACCTCCATTTTGAAAGCGCAATAAACTGTTGTCACTTAGAGCTTTCTCGCCAGTCAATTTACATTGATGAGGAGAGAAACCAAAGTAAGCTTAGTCTATCTGATCTTGAATAATATATAAATAAATTTATTTTTCATTGAATTTATTGCAATTTACAGGGTGATGAGAAAGGATGTGAACTTTCTAGTAATATTGTTTCCTGAATTAACATGAAATTTAACTATTTATTAAGCAGTTAAATTTCCTTAAGGATAAGCCCTCTTACGATCTTTGAAATGTAGCAAGGTTTACAGTAGCTCTTCTTTTAGAACAAGAATATGGATTCCGACCATTACAGATTGGATGAACAAGAGAATATTTCTAAATAAGATTCTAGTGTCGAATAAGTATTAAATCAATAATTGTCTATAGTGAGTGGACAAAACCTGAATATTAACAACAATTTCTTGTTTTCTTTTTACATTTCTTTTCATTATCTACACTAAGAAAAATAACGAGATCTTTTTATACATATGTGAGTCTAAAGATTCCTATTAGTGCTAATAAATAATTATAAATTTCCTAAATTTCCTAAAAATTAATGAGAAATATTTTTGCTATAATATATTCTTTATAATGATAATTATCCAACGATAATGCGAAAATGATATCTTACACATTGGTAATCAGACTTGATATAAGAGTTAAGGTATTAAAATAGGAAAAAAAAAAGTTTTTTTTATAAGATTCTGTTAATTGAAATGGCGTTTGTTTATACCAAAATATATTAATTCCTATTAAATAGAATCAATGTAAATGAAAAGGAATGATTGTTTAAAGTCAGAATTTTTGAGATTCTATGACATAGAATGTATGTTTCAATTATGTCAAATAACCCGAACAAGAAGAAAAGAATGTGATATTAATTATGGCCAACGTAATTCATATAGAAACCCAAAATGGATTTCAAATATGAAAGCAAATGCACGAATTAAAACATATCTGAAATATTTTGAAAAACTTTAATTGGAGGTTGTCGAGCTCAAAGTATTAATAAATTATGTCTGTTAAAAATGAAATAAATTAAACTACGACTAATGACAGAAAATTTAAAAATACTTATTACATATGTTTGAAAAAGTATTACAAGAGTAATTCTTAAATTAAACATTTATAAAGATATAGAAAATAGAGAGATAAGTGTACAAACCTTTACTGAGACAATAAGCCGCCCTTATTAAAAACAATGCATTTCAACTCATAAAATCAATTGAAATAAAGAGCTCCAAAGAATATGAAGTGCACACAGCACTTCATATTCTTCGGAGTTTCTTCTCCGAAATTTTTCCGGTGGCTGAATTTTCTCGAAACGGATGTAAATCATTGAAAGTTTACTTCCACATACGCTCAGTTCTAATGTGCTTTGTTTCAGAATGATATTAGATTGATACTCGATAAATTTTTAGTAGTTTCGTTGAAACATTTTTATTCATCTACTTTAGTCTAGATTTTTAAATGACACAAATGATTTTAAAAAATTCGTAAATAATTCAAGATTTATTTAAGTATTAATTAATTCTTTTAAATTTATTAAAGGATTATTTATAATATAATAATTAATAATAATATAATTAATGACAAAAATATAAACAAACATTCTATTTTTTACGGTTTTAAAAGAAAACTGTTGAGGTTTATCCGAAAGTATAATACTTTCTGTTATTATATATGGCCCTTCTAAAGAGTTATAGTATATGGCTAGGTTATCATGAAAGTAAATAAATAATATAATTTTAACAAAAGATTATTACAAAAATTAAGTACACTGCACAAGACACACACACACACACACACACACACACACACACACACACACACAAACACACACACACACACACACGCACGCACGCACACACACACACAATCTTTGGTGATAAGCTTGATCACCAGGGATATTAGTTGTATTTAAATTCAATCATACTTTTTAGACATATTTTCATGTCCATAATCATAGTTCTGTCAAAAAAATAATTTTTTAACATCTATTATATATCTTTCTCGACACTTTAACTTCACTTTTTTCCTTTTTTTTGCAAAATATATAAAAATTAATCAAAGTTCTTCTTAATTTCAACAATGGAAGGAGATCATTCGATTTGATGAGACAATGAAAACAATTTCAATTTCAGGGTTGTTGAAAATGAATGAGAAAATACTTTTAAAAACTTTCCTAAATTCAGAAAATACTTGGATGAATATTAAATTGGTATTAATGAAACGATATATTTTTATTTTTTAAGACAAATAAAAGGATTTTTTTTAATTTTAAGATAATAAATTTATTTTTCTATGCTACAATAGATATCGTTATATATATTGCGTCTATAGATATTATCGATTCATATTAAATTAGTCAAAGTTTCAGTAAAGGACTCACAAATATATATATATACATATATATAAAATGTGATTCGTGAAAAATAAATAATTAATGAAAAATTTAAGGAAGAAATTAATAAAGATATAAGAAGGCCTTTGAATAAGAATTAACGGGTTTTGTTATTTCTTCTTTCCATTAGTAAAATTTATAACTATAAATTAACTTTTAGTAAAACTTATAATTTTGTTAGTTACCCTAACAAAGAAAACTGAGGATATAGTTTTAACAAAGTAATATGAATTTTTAATATTATTAATAAATAATTATTTTTAGAGCCTGATTTTTATTCAAATATGAAAAATATTGGTTTGAATGAAACTTTAGTCGTTGTTTTAATTTTTTTTAAATCCTTGTTCAAACAAGTGCCAGATACATTAGAATGGTTTAACGTTTGAATAGATATAAAAATGTGTGAATGAAGTTGAAATTTTTAAATATTATCTTTTCTTCAGTTTGTCATTAAATAAAATTCATAATTTGATGAATGTACTTTAATTTATGCTTAAAATTAATAATATACACATGCTGAAAAAAAGAAAAATAGATAGGCTAGATAATATTACGAGTATTAAGCAGAAACTAAACTTCATATTGAAAAAAAAATGTTTTTAAGAAGTTTTAAGTAACTCGATATGTTTATTTTCCTCCTTAAATAGCTTTTATTTATGAAAAATATTTTCAAAGCATTCTAAATTTACTATAAAGAAAATATTTTGAAATGTTCAGCCTTGAGCCTCTTTTCAAAACATTTTTTTTACTTTTGCTCATTATGTATAAAGTTGCAATCATTGTCTGATAGTGTAATTCAATCTGGATTTATTTATATAAGTAGCATAAAAATATTAAATAAAAGGAATTTAAAAGTAAGAGGAATATTTTGTTTATAATGTAAAACAAGTTTTTACAATGTATACATCATAAAAATTGAAATTCTACATTTATTAATTTAAGAAAAACCCATAAAATTAAATTTTTTGCCCTTTCTGTCCTCTCTAAAAGCAATTCGATACATTTTGCATATTTGTTTTAAAAACGTCTTAAGATATTTTGTAGCACTTTCCTTGGAACTCATCCAATTTTTAAAATGATTTCAGATTTCAGCATCTTTAAAAAAAAAAAAACTCAACTCATAATATAACGAGTTCTTTAAACTTTTTTTCTGTATATTTCTGTTTTTGTAGATACTTATAACAAGCACCCAACTTCAGACTATTTTTTGTTCACTATTTGTGCATTCATCTCAGGATTCTGAAGTTCTTTATTTTATTCCAGGGGAAAAAAGTGAAAGTTAAGCTTCTTCAAATCAACTGAAGAGAAGATCCTTGAAACAAAATCCTCGGATAGAATAAAACATCCACGTAACAGCTACTTATCGACCCTAACGAACACTATTGGAAGTTCCGGAAAGGTCGTTACATATGAATCTACGGGAGCTTTGATGCTAAATTTCTAAACTTTCTTACTGTAGAATATTAAATGACAAAGTTTGATTTATTAATGAAAAAAATACAAATATAAAGTATTTATATAAATATTTAAATAATTATTAAATTTAATATATATTTAATAATTATATAAATATATATTAATAAATACATTATTACAAATATGTAAATTAAATAATTATACGAAATTATAAATTTATGAAATTTCATATTTCTAAATTTAGCACTATAAGTGGCCAGCCTGGTTGAGCATATTTAAAGTTTAGCCTACACTGTCCGATTTCTTAAACATACTGGTTGCTAGATATATGTGTAATAATATTACCAAATATCGCATATTTCTTGCATGCAGTTAGTGCAATTTATAACTTGTAGTACTCTTTTAGAAATAAATTTTCTTCATTCGATTGTCTGTGGTTCACGTTACATTACGCTTTAATAATACACATTAAAAAAATTAGTAACTAAAGTTACTTTTAAAATCCCCAAATAATTTAAATTTTATTAGAGAAGAAAATGCTTTTTTTAACTATATATTACAGTCAATAATGACTGACACGACTTAAACAAAAAGATTATAATCAATTGTTGGTGACTGATGTTGCATGGACGAAAAGAATATTGTCTTTTAACGATAACTAATGTCCTTGGAAAGAAAAATACAGCATCATTTGCTGGGGATCAATGTGGCCTGAACAAAAAGTATGCTGTCAATGATATATGGCTGACGCAGTTCAAATGGAAACCAAAATGTTAATAACTGCTGAATGACACGGTGTTTAACTTGTTAATTTTGATGTTATTATTAAGTTCGAAACTTTATGCACAGCATTGTATTGAAAATCTAATTAAAAAAATTACTTTAAGATAATTATGGTAAAGAATTTTCAATAGTAAAACATAGAAATTTTATGCATCTACTTTTCGTATTTTGTTTGTCAATCTGAAATAGTAACTCCATTATTGGAAAAGTTGCAACGTGAAATTTGCATATTTCCTTCAATAAATATAGATAATTATTTCTAAAAATATTTAGCTATGCGAAACAAAGAATTATGCCTAAAAGTAATTTTTTATCGTTGTCTCCCGGTCAATCTGTGTCTATAAAAAATTATTCAAAACTCTATAAATTAGAAGGATGAATTTTGATTTTTGGTCTTGATACTTGTTAGACAGGCATGCATCATTGTAAGGAGTAAATTTCAAGTTAAAAATAAAGAAAAATTTGAAAGGAGAAAATCTTGATCTAACTATATGCTTCGCAATACGTTATAATGTAAGTAGTTTGATTTTATGAAATTGCTAAAAAGTATCTAATATCATTCTATAGCATTGTTAAAAATATCATTACAAAGCAAACAATTATATTTATAGAAATTATTTTTTAAAAAAAATTTCTGCTAAGATTTTGTTGTTAAAATATTAAGGAGAAGATAAAAATCACAAATTTTGTTGAGGTTTCGCAATTAGTTGTATCATTAATTATCTTAAACTACTTTTCTGAGCAACGTCTTATCTGATTCTAAGGTTAAAAGCCTGCTTATGATACTTGGTAATTACATTTTCTAGACTTCATTTTAAAGAAGACAATTGCATTTCAAAATAATTCTACCAATGGAAAATAAAAGTATTCACTGGATAACATCTCGCATCTTTTCAAATTATTTCTTGACAGAAACTAATGCCATGTATACACCATTTAACACCCGAAAAATGGAACCAACAATTTCCACGGTGAGTTCTCAAGAACCTCTCCGCCTGCTAATAAATTATTTAAATTTGAAAACTCGTTGGCAGGGGTTGCTAATACCTTTTACAGACCAGACAAATTCGGGGTTTAACAGGTTGCTCAAATTCCATAGATAACTAACAACTGCAGTGTCGTATTTCAAACCAGAGCTTTGCAAACAGCCAGAAACTTATAGCAGAAATAACTTGAACTGTTTGCAGAAACTCATTCATTAACAAGGGGATGTCTGCTGAAAATTTAGTTTGAATCCCGTTGCCGTGCGATGATATTGCATGGATACGGAATAATTATAATTTCTAGGTGAGAAATGCCATTTTGTGCACTTCTGGTTAGTTGCAATTATTTTCGCGAAGCTCAGGATTTGGGAGGCATTTAATCTCCCCATTTCACTGATTACCAAACTTGTTTAGATACTGGGGAGATAGTGGTTGAGGGGACCGTTAGAATATCAACAAATTTTGGATTGGAATATTCTTAGAATATAAAATAAATTAAGTTTTGAAGTTAAGGTATATGTAAAATTAGAAAATAATTTTCGTTTAAACACAATAATATTTATAAGCAAACGTATTATCAGCAAATTGAGACATATGACATATATGATGTAAAAATCGCACAAAATACACTACTGGTAAAATGCAGTACAAGGCCAGAGCTTTCCTAAGAGGTTTCTCGAGTAGTTGGTAGTCTATAAGAAAGGGCTTTACAGGGTTTAAAACAGATATTTTTAATAAAAAAAGAAGTCAAAAGATTAACGTTTTTCCTCGATAACTTCAGAGTAATTTATTGCCCAAAATTCATTTTATACTATTGTCGTTTTTTATACTATTTATATACTATCATAAAATTAAAAAATAAAAAAGATTTATTTACGATAACAAACTTGCGTCGGTTCAATATTTTTTAAATTTTAATAGAAATTATATTTAATTTATTTTAAAATAGTTTTACGATAATGTCCTTCTTTGTTTTACTATATATGAATATGCGCGTGTTTTCGATATTATAAAGTAAATTTTTGAATGCGCATTATTGTGAATAATAGAGAAAGAATAAAATATATATATATATGAAAATAAGAATAGAATGTATCAAGTCTAAATCATTATCATTCTACGATGTTTTGAACTAGCTGTTGGAATAATATCTGTTTTATTGTTTTTTTTCCCTTGAAATCACAATTATTAATCCTTTCTTCAACATAAGATTTACATAATTTGCTTTTTGTTGTTTTGAAACAATTCCAAGTGAAATTTTGAAAGTGATGCCAATACCTTTATGCTACATAGAAATCATATTTATGATGCGTTGTGCTATAACGGAGTGTTGTGTATGCTCGTTTCACGGGCGTATTAGAAATAATGTAGTATAAGTAAAGTATTTTGTGCTATATTAAAATTGCAATACATGGTATAAAAATATTTCAAGATTGAAGATAATATTTTTGGCATGTGTTTTCATCTATAAAACCCGTTTACATCAATATTACGATGCTTTTAAGGTTTATAAGTTTTTTAATATAAATCGAAATTAACTGAAAATTGAAAAAACAAAAACAAAATAGCAAAAACCTTTTAAACTAATGAGAAGATATATCTAAACCTTTCTGTTATGAGAAAAGGGTATACGCTATAATGTGAATAGTCATGGTGACATTCGCTGCCTGTACACAAGAAGCACAAATAATTATTTATTGTGCGTAAGAAAGGCATATTGCGAGAATTTTTTTAGATAATTAATTGAATAGAATCTCATTTACTTTATAGAAGGCATTTAAAGATATTAAGTGTGTCTGATAAATGACAAGTCTTTTTAATAAAGCGGTATGGATTAAGTGCAAACGATGAATTGTTGTACTAAATGCCTCCCAAACCCCTTATCATCTGCTACAATTTCAACCTTTTTATGCTTCGGTAACTGTCTGTAATTTTGATTAAAATCTTTCGGTTGATGCATGTTGTATCGAAGAAACTGCCTAATTTAAATTTGTAAAATAACCCACAAAACTTATTCACTGATTCAATAACATTGCGTAGATGACAAGTTAAAAAAGGCTTGAGATGAGATTGATTACAACCCATGCCTAGTCTGATTCAGTTTGACGTTTTCGACATCATATGGATCATACGGATTAATTGAAGAGTTGAAAGTCACGATGCCTTTAATACATTTCTTGAACATGCATGGAAGAAACAATTTGATTTATTGAAAAACAAATCAGTATGACGAACTAGCTTGTGATTCCAATTTTTTTTCTGAAATACGGAATTCTTATTGTATAATACTAATGCGATTTATTTAACCTCATCCCATGTAAATTTATTTCTTATAGTTAAATCAACACTAAATAAACTAGAGACGCGACCATTGATATAGTGGAAGCATAAGCGGCGGAAACGATTGAAAAGGTTTTCAACATAAGGTCTGAAGAAAAATCGTTTTCATGTATAAAAGAAACAAGCAGAGGAATTCATTGAAAGTAATGATATAAAAATTATTAAAAGTTAAAATAAATAAAATAAATCATCATCAAGGTAATCTTCATCTAATTTAGCCATAATTAAAAATAATTATATCCAGCAACATTGTGCCAGAAATAAATATATTTAATTATTAGGTTTGGACAGAAATGTTTTGACGTTAATAAAGTTTAGGGCATGCTGTTTAAAGCATCGAGAATTCAGTCCATCGTTCATACTTCAGTAAAAGAATTATTGTAAGTAGTCTTTTCAAATGCAATAGGAATCAATGAAGGATCACATTTTAACTACAGATAAACCTAATACCGAAAAGGGAAGAGTAAGTTATGAATTCATTCCTAATCCAGAAATAAAAATAAAAAGATACCATCTACTAATAATCCAAATTATATCAGGACATGGGAGCTTTTCTGCATATTTCCAAAGATTTGAAAAAAATACAGAAAAATAAAAACATTTAAAAAACATTAAATAAACACATAATAAAAACAACAACTATTTATCATTATTTAAAGAAATGCATAGAAATATCGGAATTAAGAAAGAATCTTAAAGTTGAAAATTATGACTTAAGTACAGTACAAGTAAAGTACTGGTACCAGATAATTAAAATTCTGAAGTACATAATGTTAAAAATTGTTAGGTTTTTTTTTTTTTTTTTTTTTTTTGCCAACTGTTTGAAAGTGTTTGGATTTTTGTTGTCGTGAAACGACAATTTTAAGAAATACCGGGAATTTCGAGTAAATTTTCTTAAGAGATTCCTTGTTTAATAAGAAGATAGACGAACGGGAAGATGAGGAGGAAGGTCAGTGTTTGATAGCTTTGTGGCTAGGGGCAAAATGCTTCGAAGAGGATGTCAATTTAGTTAATCGGTTGATGTTATGGACAGACGATGCTAAAGACAACAGTCGACTACAACAAATCCTGTCTATATTTCTACGTTCAATGGTGGCAGGGTGATTGCTGTACACAAGAAAAAGGCAAACCTAATACCTAATAGAAGAATAAGGATACAGAATTTGCCAAATTTTCATGAAGTAGAAACTCTATCAAATCGCTTTTGTTCTCCGACTCGGACTTCTTAAAGTTTGACAACCACCATAATTCCGTTTTTTTTTTTTTTTTTTTAAAAGGGATGATTTGTTTGTCATAATTCTTTGGGATAATTTTGGGTTAGTAATAACTTTGGGTTACTAATAACCACAAAAATTATTAATATTATAATAATTAAAATTATTAATATTAATTTATTAATTTTAATATTAATTATAATTAAAATTATTAATATTAATTTATTAATAAATATTATTAGAAAATCAGATGCATTTCTTCATCGATGAATAATACATGAATATTGAAATTTTTAAGTGAATTCTGGAATGAAAGAAAAACTAAATGCGTTTGAATCAAACAAACAAAAACCCAGCTCAAAAACAGATGTCGCAGTTCCATTATGTAAAAAATTTATATAACCACAATATTTAAAATGCATGAAATGTTTTGAACAAATTTTATCCGACTATTGTTATATTTTATGAGTATTGCAAATATATGATTATTCTGATTTAAATATTATTCTATCACATTTTTAGATTTGCTTTGAAATTGTTGATCTTCTGTATAATTAATGAATTATTCATAACTTAAAAAAATATAAAGTTTGTATTTTATAAAAAAAATTGTGAAGGAGAACCTATTTAAAAATTAATTAGTTATTTTAATGAAACAGATGCATTTACATTTGATTTGAAGCTACAAAATTTAAAACAAAAGAAAAGAGATGAAAATTCTTATTTCCAAAAGGTATTTTACATATTTTTATATTATTTTTATCGTTTTTGTATAAGAGCTTAAATAAAAATAGTAACACAGAATTTTGAAATATTCCTATTTTTCTAATATAAAAATAATACTTTAAGAACACTGAAACATTTGAAATTTATTTGTACCTTAAAATTTTCAAATAATCTTTCTTCGATTGTCGTATTTTTCTCATTTTGCAAGCAAACAAGAAAACATCCGTTTTATATTTCTTTTGAAATTCTCTATTTAGTATCAACCTGGAAAAAGGAACATTGTCGTTTGCATTAAAACGAAAGCTTAAGTGGTTTGTATTGATTAATGTAGATTGTATTGATTAATGTAGATTGTATTGATTAATGTAGATTGTATTGATTATTGTATTGAATCTCATTTTACTGTACTATACGTTTAATGAAATTGTAGAATTTTTTATATGATTCACGGCATAACAGCATGCGCAGATTTTGATGAATGATATACTTTCTACTATTCGCCCGCTGTCATACAATACTTCTTTTCCGCCTATAAAAAATTAAAAGTCTATCTAAGACTTTAGAGCATTATCTTTCTTTTCCTGCTTTTCTTTTAACCAAAACTTTCGTTGAATATTTTTCATTTCAGCAGATATCCAAAACTTTTTGAAACCTCCTGTAATATACTTTGGTCTTTGAAATATTTGCTGACAAATATATATGTGAAAGGTAGAATTCCATCACCTATTTGATATCACACGGCACTTTTAGCGTCAGAATATCGTATGAAATAAGTTCAATACATGAACATTATAGCGACTAATTAAATATATCCCAGAGCACATCGTAATAAAACATTTTCAATAGTGATGTATTTCGAAAAATTTCGAATATTTGGATACATTTTTCCCTGGATAAGAATTTGACCTTAATTATTTCCGAAACAAGGCTTTAACTATACATGCTGCCAAATATAATGTTTACTGACTTCAATACTTGCTGACAAATATATATGAGAAAAATATTCTATCATCCATTTGGTATTAAATGGTACTTTTATAGTTAGCATATCGTATGAAACGAGGGCAGCACATGAACTTTATTGCACCCATTTAAACTTATTACAGAGAATATTGTAATGCCACTTTCTCTACAATTATGTATTTAGAAAGATTTAGAGTATTTGGCTACATTTTTTCCATGTATAAGAGTTTCACCTCAATTACTTTCGAAACAAAGCCTCAACTGTTTTGTGAAGACATCATTCTTCCAATGCTGTCTAGTACAGATGACGTCCAATGTTCTTTTGCTCAATGCAGTTGGATAAGATAAACCCGTATAAATGGTTTTATCACAAACAAACTTTGACTGTGAATCCATCTGTGAATCTCAAATAGGTTGCATAAAATTCTACAATATCCTGGAGAATAGAAATATTCCTACTTCAATGTGAATTAACAAAAGAAATCAGAAATTAATCTGAAAATGTATCTTTAATGTTTACTGACCTTCAAATAGTATTTTTAAATCGGTGCTGGTGCCATTTTTCTGGGTATGCACTGCAAGTCATATTAAGCTGCTTAACGGCATTAGTTTCTAATAAGATTATTTCTATCAATCTGTCAATCAGCTGTTTCAATGAATCGGATGAATGTTTTCATCATGGCACGTTAAAGAAAATCAATTATATATATATATATATATATATATATATATATATATATATATATATATAATTATTAAGAGATTAGCAGCATTTCTTACACAGCATTTTCAAGATATTAGCAATATTTTTTACACAGTAATTTTCAAGATTTTAGCAATATTTGTTATACAGAATTTTCAAGAGATTAGCAATATTTGTTACACAGAATTTTCAAGAGATTAGCTTTCTTTGAAACACAAAAAAGGGGAGTATTTTGTTTATAGATGTACATTAAGTTTTAATTTATGACCTTCCTTAATCATTACAATTTTTTAAATCTTCATTTGCATTGTTTTAATGTTGAGAACGAATATAAGTGAAGTTTTTTAAAAACATTTTTTTGAGGGTGGTTTCATACATTTATATTCTTAAACATTTAGTTGAATTCCTTTTTAAGCTTATGTATAGAAAATTTTATAGGTGTTAAATATATTATGTATCATTTTTAAAAATAATTTTGTCTGCATGATATTTAACACAAAATTGCATATCATACATTTATAAGAAGCCCAAAAAGAAATTATAAGTATGCATGCAGTGAGTATATAATTGTAATCGTGAATAGCTGAATTTTTCAAGGAATATAGCATTCACACTTTTGAAATTGCCATTTGAAGTGTTTCTAATTTGAACAAGACGCTCGTTATATTCATCAGCAAAAATAGAAAGTTTCCTGGAGTTGCTAGTAAAATAAAAGCATTAAATACACATGATAAAAGGAAATATCCTTCAATCTTATATAATTAAATCACATTTTGAAATGACATTTCTGCTAAGGTGAATACAATCCATTAATAAAACGCATTGAGCATTGCGAACTATAATTATTTAAATATAGCCATACAACTTCTTTCTTTGTCTCTATATCAGAGCATCAACTTTGGTCCAGAATTAATAACATTTAACTGAAATGGTCTTCCTAGTTAACCGTCAATCAAAAATCCGATATTTTCCATCATGTCTAAGTTGACACCCTTTGCTTTAGCTTGATATCACATTATCTATTCCATATCACGGTATTGATCCTGCCGTAATAAGAGTTAGCGATGCAAGCGAAGGTAGGAAAGGGACTGTCAAATTCGCAGAGTGGTGGGATGGTATGAGTAAATGGGTCTGTGGCGTGTTAGGAGCTAATGAGAATTGACAGCCAGCCTGGATAATTGTTTCCAAAATTCAATCTCGTAAGTACGCTGGCATGTGCCGCAGCAAAAAGGAAATTTCTTGTCTGAAGCCAGCTGCCGGTCGGATAGCCTGTCTGGATAGTTGAGATCTTCAATAACTCTTTAAAAATTTAACGTCTTATCAAATTACAGAGGGTGATATGCCATTACCTTCTAATTTAATGCTGCATAAGTAAGTAGGCCACTTCTGAAGGTTTGGAAATACCTTGATAAGCATGCGATTGTATAAGATATGATGGAAAATGAGGGTCATTTTCAATAGCAAATTAAATATAGAGTTTGTACAATTTTGATTTGTTGAACTAGATTTTTGCGTTTCGTGCATACTATAAAATGTATTTTTGAATATTTTCACAAAAAGGATTATAAGGAAATACAATACATCTTACTGTAAATCGCGATCGATAATGCTCTTTAAGAGTTAATATTAAAAAGACTGTTATGCTTTTGAGCCTTTTTCCTATTACACTTCTCAAAATTGACAAATTATATTTGTATTTTATTTATTGGTATTGTTATACTTAGCATCCATACAACTTTAATATTCATTATTTATAAACAGTAACATAAAGAATTCTACATTAATAAACAAAAACAAATTCTGATAGCATGCAAAATAATTCACGGTACAAGAAGCTTTTATGCCATGCGCTTATACTTTTATACCCTATCCTCCTGAATCTTGGTCTTTTATCTCCATCGTCCGTATTCCAGATACTATGAGGAGAAAAAGGACTTATCCAATCTGCGCGAAGTTTATAAGGATGATAATAAAATTACTAGGGGCGAATGTTGTTATCCTTGACTAATTTGTGTTTTGCAGCTACCTATAGGTAATTTTGTAACTAGTTTTGTCCCAATTAGACTTTCCCAGTTGCTTTTCCATCAATCTACTTATCAGGATAGAATTTTACTATTGGTCAATGAAAATTTAAAATTATAGCTTTTTAAAATTATAGTTTTTTTTTTGCAATTTTTTTTTCATACTAACTTTTATGGGTTTCTAGTTAAGAATTAAACAATTGCTTAATCAAAAGGGAAACATATAGTATAATAATAATGTCAAATAATCTTTTAAAAAATGTTTGTCAAAAATTATCTTATTTCATTTTTTTTTGCAAATAAATGTAAAGACCGAGAGCAATAATCAATACAATACCTTCCAAATTCTGTCAGTACTTTTATTCTAATCTCAAAATTCAATAATTACAGATAGCAAAAGCAAATTAAGAATTTCAACTCATTAATTTTCCCACCGACAAATAGTTCATTATTTCAAGAATTCGATATTTCTCGAAATTAATTATTGGAGGGTTCAAAATGATGATGCAATTTCAAAATAAGTTGTCGGTTGTATGACGATTAAATGAAATAAAACGTAATGAAATTTGCGAGTTTACAACTAGCAAGTTATTTATGTTCTTTTTATGTATAAAATTCATTTACCAGAAGAGAAATTTGATCTGTTCTTCGTATCCTGCTTTTCATTAAACTTTGGCCTAGATTTAATTAAGTTGTCGAAGCAAGGGTTGGAAAATGAGCATTCTCGTTGAAGTGAATTGGCTTTTCCACTGAATTCCGAAACCGTCTTCTTAGCGGCATAGTGGCTAATTATTAACGGAATTAAATTTCCTTCAGCAAGAAGTGAAGCATTCCGAATTTTCCGAATTTTGTGCTATTCTTCTTGGAGTGTTTTCGATTTGATTTAAATTCCTTGAAAGAAAGTAACAAACTAAAGGCAAAGCTTACGCTTCTTGGATTTTAACGTGTGTTTGATATATTTTGATTTTTGGAATTTGATACATTCTGATTTTGAATTACGAGTTTAGAATACTTTCATCTTATAACAGTCGAATAAAGCAGGTGTTATTTATATATTTAAAATTTCAAACCGCGGCATTTATTTGCATTTAACATTCCTTTAAATTATCTTTAAAAGGAAAATTATTAAAATGAATGATTTTTGGGTCTTTACTGATCTTTTTTGGGCTTTATTTAATGAAAAATTTATATAAACGTTACTAATAAAAGAATCATTTGATACGAAGTTATAAACTAAGGATGTTACTGAAATATTTTATAAATATTTAAAAAATATGCCAATATTAACGAAAGAGTCAGAAACTCATGAAGGCCTTTTAAAATTAATAAATTATTACAATATATAGACATTTTTTTAGTTTTCAGTTTTTCACATTGGTTAACATACATTATTAAGGTAGGCACAAGAATAACGTTGAATTAAGATTAAATCGAAAATAAATATAATCAAAAACAAAATCTTACTGTAAGAAACTGTTCTCTCCGTTATACATTACATTTAATTTTTAACAAAATGTAAACTTTATTCTAGTTTCAAAACATGAATTTTTTAGATGTTCGAATTAGAGATTTTCTTTTTTTATGCTTAGAAATTATTGTCTACAAATTTATTAAAATTTGACTTTTTTTTTCCTTTTTTGCTTTGTAATTCTTGAACTAATCAAGCTGAAGAAATACCTTGAAATAAATAAAATTAGAATTAATGAGGATATTACATAATGTACAGTATGTAATAGATTTCAATTAGAAACTTTATAGGTATGGAACAAAACTAATCTCTTTTAGACTAAAAGTAGAAAAACATTGTATGATCTTAAGTAACTAATTAATATAATTTTTGTCGTCACAATTTTTTTTTGTTTGGATAATATAATCAAAAATTTCAATCCGGTTACAAAGTTAATGAATACCTTTGTTTATTTAATAGATATAAATGAATAAATAAATAAATTTGTGTAAAATAAAAATTATACTTTTTATTTTTTAATGAACTTTACAAAATAATTTACATTTAAATATTTACGTGGAATATTTTTCATTAAAAAAAATAAAAGTAATCAAAATGTTTGAATATATTTTCCTGGAATAATCGATGAATAGAACTGATGCATGTTTTCTTTATAACGACGCATTGACAACGGTTTCATATTGACAATTAATTTAGGATTAATGTAAATTTTAGAATTTTCGTAAATTTGCGGTAAAATGAAACATTGGCAGTGGTTTCCTGATAACAATTGATTTAAGGTTAATGTAAATTTTAGAATTTGCTCAAATTTTCGGTAAAGTGGAACATTGGCAGCGATAAAATAAAATATTGACAGTTGGTTTAGGGTTCATGTAATTCTTTTTTTTTGTTAGAATAAAATAACCCCAAATCCCTTAATCAATAGAAAAAAAATATATTTGTTATGATTGATGAAAAACGGGAACTTAAAATAACTGAATAAAAATAAAATGAAATCACGAATTAAAAATTAACAACAAATAATAAAATTATCTCCAAAAAATTAAATAAATCTAAAGAATAAAAATGAATTTATATAAATACAGGAGCAAATAAAAATTAATAAAAGGCGTTAAAAGTAAACACTTAAACAATAAAAGCAAATTAAAGGAATAAATATACATTTTACATTTTAAGGCTCAATCAGATAAAATCAATTAGAGGTGTATTCTTGTCACCTAACGAAAATCAATCAGTGACTCAAACACATCCTTGGTAGGCTGAAATTTCCTTCTTTGGACAAGGAATAAAAAAAAGTTCTTTGAAAGTTCACATAAAAGCTCTCAGTATCCATTGCTTCCTGGCCATTGAAAATATAAAAAAGGATTCTTCAACACCAGGCATCCATTCCTTTCTATAAAATACCACGTGCAGGCAACAGAAAGAGTTTCTGCTGAAACCATCGTCCTCCACCCAGTATCCAATATCGAAAATCAATAAGGAAGGTTGTTACACCCATAAGCGCTACACAGCTTTATTATGACCGATAAAGTTGGGGAGCAGTTGCCGACGCGGAAGAAGAATTCTATGAGATGCAACATTCCTATGGCATAGCATGGAAAAACTGAATCGGAGAGGTGTTTCGGATTCCTGCAGTTAATGTCTAATGCAACATATTATTCAGAATAAAGAAGCACCTTAGACTCTATTTCAATGCTGCCTTAAACTAAAGATCATTTAAGTTCGAACTTCAATAAGAGAGACGATAGTAACGGAAACCTCTGAAGATTGCAAAGTTTTAACTCAAGCTAGCAACAAATCACATTATAAGTGAAAGCATTCCTTATGATAGATGATGTAAGAATAAAGTTTATTTCTAATTGAAAATATTTTTTTAAAAAATTATAATGAGTTATCTTTGTAATATAGGTATTATGCAGCAATTTAATATTTTTCAATTATGTGATATTCGAAAATAACTGTATAATATTTAGATTGTTTTGAATTAATAATAACTAGAATGGGAAATGAAACGTTTTATTCTTCATAGGCAAATACACTTCTACGCGATGATAAAACTTATCTTTTACAGTTCTATCATGACTTTAATAGCAAATGTTAAATTATTTGTTAGTAAGGTATACATTTATGCAAGAACAGTTATCCTTGGTCTACGAGAATGGAGATTGTGGTTATTTTCATAAGTACACTTGTGCATAACTTTGATGTTTACAGTTCCATCAAAGAAGTAATTTTAAGCATCAAATTCAAAAAGGTATTAAACCCTGTAATTTTATTATCTTGCACTGATTCTGCATATTTTTTACATACAACTTTCTATTGAAGTCAAATGCTGTGAAGTCACTAATTCCATCAAAGACACAATCGTCTAGGAAATATAACTTTTAATAACATGCTGTATTTCGCTAGAGACACATCACTATTTGCTAATTTGTCATATGAACTGCGCAGATAATAAGGGTAATATTTTTTTACATTTGAAAATAATAAGAATGCACATTTAAATATTGGTGAATCAATGTAAAAGATTTGAATTTCATTACGACTTTATTTTATTCATAAAACTCACTCATTTTATTCATTTCATAAAAAATATTAATTTTGAAAAATTGCCAGAACTTTAAAAAATAATTGCACAGAATGTAAATCAGTATCATTGAAAATATAATATTTTCCATGCTTGTAAATGGCGAAAAAATGATTTTTGAGCTATGATATTTTTAAAAATTAACCCGCGGAAAAACCTAACTACCCATTTAAATTTAATTAATTAAAATTAAACAAAAAAGAAAATGATTGCTCCAAGGTTTTGTCATTTGAACTGCGCAGGATTGGATTGCTCCATTTTCTAATTTGTCATATTAACTGTGCAGATAATAAGGGTAAAATTTTTTTACATTTGAAAATAATAAGAACACTGCACATTTAAATATTGGTGAATCAATGTAAGAAATTTGAATTTCATTACGACTTTATTTTATTCATAACACTCATTCATTTTATTCATTTCATAAAAAATATTAATTTTGAAAAATTGCCAGAACTTAAAAAAAAAATGCACAGAATGTAAATCAGTATCATTGAAAATATAATATTTTCCGTGCTTGTAAATGGCGAAAAAATGATTTTTGAGCTATGATATTTTTAAAAATTAACCTCCGGATAAACCTAAATACCCATTTAAATTTAATTAATTAAAATTAAACAAAAAAAGAAAAGGATTGCTCCAAGGTTCACATTTCCCCCGCACTTCCATAGAATACCCACTCATGTCTTGCATATAATTGTATTAAATATGATATTTCTAGTTAAAACCTCTGACTTATCGAATGGTGGTACACAGATATACCCTTTTATACCAACTTATATATACTATAATGCAGGCTTAGTCCGAAATTCTAGTTTCTGTAGTACTATTTACACATACACGCACACAAACACACACAAGGAGTCATTGATACAAAATTGTATGACTTCACAAATTTTATGGAACGATACAAAATTCAAACGATACAACTTTCCCAATATTTGAAAACAGAGTTTTTATTTAATGAAAAATTAACTAAATAAATTATCACTAAGCATGAAAAAGATTCTTATGTTTTATAATATTTGTGAGCAAATTTGAAGAACATATATGAAACAATAAATAAATATAGAAAACATCCTATATCCTTTATTTATTTATTGTTTATTATCCTTTATTTATTTATTTATTATTCTTGGATAAAGAAAGCCTTCAGTAAACATCTTATTGTTATTACATTGAGCTCATATTTAGGTGTCAAAAACAGACATTAGAAAAACTGGCTGGTTATGTAAAATCTTAAAAATCACATTTTATTTCCATATGTTGTCCAGTATAAAGAGAATAACAGGAATTACAGAAACAGCTCAAAAACTTTTTCAGACGAGCGTATGAGAATCGAAATCGAAAAATAAAAGCAGGAAATGATGAATGAAAATTGAGAGCATTTATATATATGTAATTTTTTTTCTAGAAAGCGAATCTACTAATTCTATTATTTTATAAAGCAAGCAAATAATTAATTCGAAATTAATAATTCAAAGTGTTGGTTTAATGCTTATATATTGGATTTTTTTAAAAAAACCTATATACTTTAGCAATTTATATTACAATATATTTAAATAATCTACTTTAAAATATATCATATCTGTATCTTATCACTAATTAGTCCGCGTATTACAATTAACAGCAAAAATTTTCTCAATGAATTAATTTGGCATTAAAATTTCCTGGTAGTATACATTTATTGCTAATGTCTTATTCTTCATTTTATGGCTTAGTGACTCTGACTTACGAAACATTTGAAATTCTGTTTACTGATAATTAAATCTGTTTTTCTTACATGTCTGGAATTTTAAGATAAGAATTACACTTTAAACAGTTTTAATTTTAGAATAAAATTATATTACTTTTACTTAGAATAATGTCTGAGATTCTGCTTAGAAACAAAGAAACTGTATTTAGTAAGTGATTTAAAAGTTTCATGAATTATGTTCGAAATTTTGATTTGGAAATTTTTAATAATGCAGAATCTTGTTACATTTTGTGACACTTCAGGATTTCGGAAATTTAATCCATATTTTTACCAAAATTTTACCTAAGAAATATATAGTCCATTTACTGAAAAACAAAATTCAAATAGAATTCATCAAAGTTTAGGAAACATAAAATATAAAAATATATTTATATTTCGCTAATAGCATGATTATTTTTAAATGGATTATAAAGATGTTTCAAAATATGCACAAAACAAACGTCAAATTCTCATATAAGTCATTTTTTTTGTATTTGCAATACCTCATAATACTTTTTTTATTTTACAATAGATTGAAACATAACTGAAAGTATTAACAATTTCAAATTTAGTGAGTCGAATTTAAGAATAAATATTAATTGTTTTTGTGTCAAGAAATTGAATCAGTCTTCAAGGGAAAATAGCATCATTAGAAATTAGTGATAAAAAATTGTTCAAGATTGATTTAAATTTTTAAATAATTTTGCATTTATTGTATTTATGTTTCTTCTGTGTTTGACAAAAATAATGTTGCTGAAATCATACTCAGCGATGAAAGGAAATAACTTCTTATTTACAGTTAGAATATAATGTTTATAATTCAATTTTTTTCTTAAAAAAACTGTTAAACTGTTAAACTCGGGACAGATAAAGCAATTACTTTTGAAGTAATCAATTATGGAATTTCGATCGCTCTTTTCTTAACTTTTTGAGTACTAAATTATAAATGTATTTTTAATATTTCACTAATCCTAATATCATTCTCTCTTTCAAAGCATTATGTTTAAATTCTTTAAAAAAACATTTTATTTAATTCTTCAATGTATTTTCACTCGTCCTGATATTTAAAAAGAATCAAAGAAAAAAAGTATTAAAAGTATAACGTTATGTATTTAAACGTTTGATAGTTTTTCTCTCTTAATAATAGAATTCTAATTTTTCTCTCTCTCATGCAAAATTTATAATATGCACCACATTTTTGAGAATATTTCATAGGCCTTTTACGCATTCTTTTTTGCTTTAAATGGATATACTAAACCCTGTGTTATGAACCAAGCATACACTCTTAAAGGAAATTCACAATTAAACCAAGGATTAAAATCCCTTAATTTAGTTATTAACAAATTCAACATAAATTTTACGAATGTTTTAAAACATAGAAAGGATATTTAATTTGTATAAAATAAAATTTATATTTTCTTTCTGTTCAAATCTTGAAAGATTTCCAAAAGAAATTAACTTGAAAGATCAGTAAAACACATTTAAAATTTCTGTTTTTTTAGAAAATACATTTTTCTATTGATTTGATTCTTACTAGGAAAAACACATCGATTATTGAAAAGTGTGAAGTGTTTGATTTTCTGTAACAAAATCTTACATTAAAAATTACTTCCAATAAACCAAACAAGAGGTTTGCTTAAAAACGGTTTTTGTTCAAATGTTTTGATATTGATATATTTCCTATTTATTATATTACTCTGAAAATATTTCATTATTTTCAAATAAATCATGCTTTTTAATCTTTAGCAGCAAAGACAAGCAGCTCAAAATGTTGGTTTTAGAGCAATAAATTAGATAATATTAGATAATAGATAATATTATTAGATAATATTTCACTAATTAGATAATATTTCACTAATCATAATGCCAAGTCTATTTTTCTTACAGAAAAGAATCGAAATGATGGCACATAAATAATGCTTATAAATTCCCGACCCATTTGATAAAACATATACAGAAATGGCAAAAAAAAAAATTTGGAACATTGTTTCAATTTTTTATGTTATTTAGAATTGAATTTTTATTAGTATGATAATTTCAAATGAATTTATTTCAACACTAAATCCAAAAACAACCGAGAATTTAAACTTTTGAATATTTTCGCTTCTTTCTGCAAGCTATGGATATTAATGGATAGATATTTTAATGAAAAAAAAAATTGAATAATTATGCTCTAGATTTTAAATCGTTCACATATATTTCATTATTCATAAGAATTATAAATCATGAAATATTCTGAAATATTTCAATCTATTTAATTAATTATTAGACATGAAAATTAACTGCTATAGCAAACAGCTTAGATAATTCATAATATAATAATTTTTTTTCAATTGAGTTGGTTAATTAGTAGCAATAATAACAAAACTAATAACTTCTATAAAATAATATTTCGATTTTTTTTTGTGATTTCAAAATAGATTTCAATATATACATATGTTCGTGACAATCCTTTCCCTCAAATGTATTCGCAATGCATTCCAGAATTTAAATCTCAATGATGGATATTCTTTCAACATTATTTTACTAGTAAAATAAAGTTTTGAACTATAAGGAAAGAAAAACTATTTTTTAAAAATTTTTTCTTTAAATAATATCTAATTTAACAAAAAAATTTATTGAAAATTCGAAGAAATGAAAAAAGTAAATTACTTTAGTCTTTTAATTGATTTGTAAATCAATATAAAAAGTAGCTAGTTTGGTAAACAATTATTACACAAACTCTTAAGAAATAATTTTTATCCAACATACTGTGCTAAATTATTTACAAAAATAAGGAGACTATTTAACAGTTATATTAGAAAATTAGAGTTTTTACGAATTGCAAAATTAAATCTCTATTCACTCGGACGTTCTTTCAAAATTCATCCCAAGTTTTAAACAATGTCTCTTTCTTCTGCATCCAACCTCCAGGGAAAACAAAGTTTTGAATTGATGAAAAACTCAAATTTACGATCTTTACATCTTCACTTGAATTTTATTTGTTCTCCAACAAAACGAAGAAAACCTAATTAATTTACATCATGAATGTTGTCAAAGGAAATTAAAAGCCATCTCTCTCATTCTAAGGAAATAACTGGAGATAAGTCTTAAAATAAAGTACCAAAAAATCTCTGAATATCCTTAGTAAGTCCTTTGAAAAGAGTTTTTTAAGCTTCTCAAAATGTGTTTGATTTTCTAGCGCTTAACTAAAGATTTTTAAGAATCCTCTTTCAATTTTTTTTCTCGCCGTCTCACTCTTTCGACATACTTCCTACTTTTGACATGTTTCTACTGAATTTTTCTTTTTGTATTTTTTATCTTTTTTATATTACAAAAGTTGTTCTCCCGAAATTCAACACAAGTTACTTTTAAAGCCTCAGGTTAAAAAAACCGCTCCCGTTAAAAAAATGTATGTTTTGGACAGAACTTTATTTTGATCTGGTGTGAAATATTCTTAAGCACAAAAAACAGCCTCATTTTTGTATTCCATTATATTTATTCATTTCAGTTCATTTACGATTATTTTATGATTATGAATGACTTTATTTTTTTATTAGGTTTAGTTTAGTTTAGTTATATTAACGTCCCGTTGTAAAGCAACACTAGGGCTATTTTGGGACCGACCTCGTAATTTTGAACCGCGGTCAGATGACGAGGACGACACCTGAGCGGGCACCCCCCTCTCCACATTTTTTTATTAGGATTTATGTCTGTCTGCCCAGGCTCCTAAACTGTTAATAATATCTCGGATATGATTATCACAGATTAACTAATGAAAGTTATAGTAGAAAATTTGATACCCGTTGGCATTTGGAACACTTAAAAAAATATAATTTATTATAATTATTAAATGCACATGCATAATAGCATTCAAAGTTTTGTTTCCTTGCAATGTGATCTTGTTTATCTAAAATGTTCACTAATATTCAAATCAAAACAAATGACTTAATCGATTTGTAACAAATACTGATCTATTAACAAAAACAAATGCTTATACTAATAGTATTGCTGACATCAGCTCATTAATTTTTACTACAATCTAGCATAAAAAATGTAAATAAAGTATGTCAGTTTACGATTATTAAGTTTTAGTTTAGGTTAGATAATTAAGTTAATTAGTTTACTATAATTAATTTTTAATTACGCCTATTTTTATTTGTATATATCAGTACCTATCTATGTCAATGATTTAGTTAATTTATACAGAAGAAAAATGCCTCAATTTCTAGGCGCCGAAACAGAACTTGGGATTCCATATCTGATAAATATGCAGAATGAAAGGACGGGAATATTTTCAACTTTGCCTGCCTTACAGACGACGGCGGACGATTACTTATGCTAATATATATTTCTGACATATTAAATTTATTTTAAACTTTCTAGAATAATAAATTTCGTAAATATTTCTAAAATATTAATTATAGCAATATTCATGCTTTATTGAAAATATATATCTTTTGTTTGCTGCCAACAGTATAAAGAATTTATTTATTCAAGACAAAGCAAATAAACACTTGTTTTCTTACAAATGCTATGCTTTTCAAGTGATTTGAAAATAAGTGGTAAGAATGCACAAATCGTAGGGAAGCGAGAGAGAGAGAGAGAGAGAGGAAAAGAAAGGAATAATAAATAAAATAAATGCACCCATCATTTATCATCTAGTTGAGGATCATTTTGCTTTGAATTGTGGCATAATATTTAATAAGGCAAATAAGTAAATTCGAATTTCTTTCCCAAAACATTTTGGCATGATAATGCTTCAGGTTTATTTCATTTCATTCCCTACATAAAGAATTTTATATTATGAAATTTACTGAAAGAATATATGCCTGTGTCTTTGCTTCTCTTCATAATGCTAGTTTCCTTTCTATCATATTTTTAATGAATGATTTTTTTCTTATATAATTACCAATAGTATATTTTCTTTGTTTGAAACCTCTTAAGTAATTTAACAAATTTCGAGAAATAAAAGAAAAATATTCTTTCTTCCCAAAAAATTTGAAGAATTGAAATTAAAATTTCTGCATATGTCTTTCTAATTCCGTTAACTTTCTAACATTTTTTGAGATAATTATTCCAACATTTTCCCCAAATTTAGATTAATTAAAATATTTTTTATTGGTTTTCAATTCATTTTATTCTGAGAAGTTCGAAGAATATCTTCGTTAATACATGGATGATTCAACGAGAAAGAATTTATTCCTCCATTGATTAAGCAAGCAGCCAAATTAGGAAATCAAGAATCATGAAAAAAAATATATTATTTAGTAGCATCCCTAACTTTAAATTTTCTTTTTAATATTATCTAATCTCACTTCTTTTAAAAATAAATTCAATGTTATTTCTTCTATTTATATCGTCTACAGTTAACCAGACGATATAATCTATTTCTCCAATGATTAAACAAGCAGCCAAATTAGAAAATCAAGAATTATGGAAATTACTTTTATACCATTTAAACGGCATCTTTGCAGTAAATGTTCTTTCTAATATTTTCTAATTTTATTGTTTGTATTTCTTTATATAATGCATTTACAGTTATTTGCTTTTATTTATATCGTCTGCAGTTAAATAGACAATATTATTGTTCCGAAAAGAACAAGCAACATTATTATTATTATCTGTACTTCGTTTTCATAATTTTAATTTATGGTATTAAAATTTTGATTTCACTGACATTCATGATGTCGTGAAAAACAAAGCATCAATTGTTGCGGGCTTTGACAACGTAATTGGCTGATTTTCGATCGCAAATACAAGAGCACATTTATTCAGAGAGAATAGTAGAGAAACTACAGATTTATTCCATGCATTGTTTTCTGTTTTTATTCAAAAATAGTTCTTTATTCATGTGCTATGAAAAAGTGAAATCCGATCATTTTTCATTCGTGTCCATCTTCTAGGTGATCACTATAGATTCAAATGATACGTAATTTTTAAATCACACCCACTACTACGGTTATACGAAATGACAAAGGAGGTAAACATTACTTTCCAGATTATTAATACAAATAAGAAACCGTTCTCAATTTTATAAAAAGTGGTTTTTGCTTTTTTAGAACATTTGTTTTTTTGAATTGCACACCACTAAGATTTACAGTTCTTAAGATGGCTGTTTTTTTTCTCTGGTATACACAATGTGTACTCTCTTTGCATTTGGTCTACCTCCTCAGTCTGAATCTCCAATTAAAGGCGATATGCAAAAAGTTTTTTTCTGATTTTCATCATTTTTTAAAACGTTTTCTAGTATTTTCAAGTGGAATGATTATAGATTACAAAATAATATTAAATGGCTTTAAAATTGTCATTTACTAAGGTGAGTTTGGAAAAAACACTTTTGCAAGAAATTATAATTTACTGAAAATTTTTTAAAAAACATTTTGAATTGATTACTGCAAAATGTATAACTCAAATTTCGTCTCAAAATAAAAAAAGTAAATAGAAAATATATTTATAAAGGCTTCTAATAATGAATTTCAGAAAGATTCAATAAATTATTTTTCAATTTTCTCTATTCATATCACCAATTTTAATTGCTTTCTGATTATTGTTATGCATTACAAAAAAGCAACGTTTAGTTTGCCTAAAATATTTAAAGAGCATTAAAAACTAAGAAACGATTCAAAGTTTAATAAAGCATTTCATAAAATTTATGAAATTATTTAAAGAAAATACATGAAAAAGTTTTGATATCTCTTCATGCTTCGAAATTCTCCAGTGAAATTTAATCACACATATTTTTTTTCACCGGATTTTCCGATTTGTTTTAAATAGCTAAGCTTCTCTGCAATTAATGAATAATTCAGGAATGCAACATTCTGTGAAGAATAAAGAATAGAATAATATTAAAAAAATGCTTTAGTGCAGCATTTCTGTTTATCGAAGAAGGCAATTTCATGACTTTAAAGAAGCGATTGCACATGTAAAAAAATCATTTCTCGGGTTTTTGTATTTAACAATTTTTGAATAAAAATGTCGTTATAAGCATAAAATAATTTCAAAATATTTCAGAATTTCGAAATATTTCTAAATTTCTGCCTTATACTGTTAGATATCGAAAACATAGACCAAAAAAATGCACATCTGAACTTTTTTCTTTACCTCAGAAAATATTTTTTATTTCTGAATAATTTCTCTAATTTTGATAATGAGCTAACTTTTTGTTTATTGAAAAGAAACCTCTTGAAATGCTTTTTAAGTATCAGATATGCATTGAAATAAGTTATTTAACACTAATTGAGTTAATAAGAGTGCCACCTGCTAGAACTAAATTGAATTACTTTAAAATATATACTGAAAATATATTTCTTGATTACGTTTTCTGAAAACTTGGCAAAATAACAAGCCAGCTTTGTTATATGCGCGTTTTCTGAAGTGCAAAATTGACTCTGTTTAAATACATAATTATTATTATACATAATTACATTATACATAATTGTGAAATCTTGTTATACTTAGTGATTACTATTTTTACTTACTGATGCATTATAGTTTTAATAGGCTCCTATTTTTTTAATGGCTGGACATTATATTATTAATTCAGGTATTTAAATTAAATTATTTATTAATTAAATAAAATTTCGATATTATAGAACATAGTGCCATCTGGTAGTGAGTTTCAGAATTTAAGTGAATAGCAGAAATTCTTTACTTATTTTAATATTAGATGATTAATTAAATTACAAAAAAAGAAGATAGTGAAAAAAAATTATAATTTTCAGTACATTAATAAATATGTGGGATGAAAGATTAATTTTACTATATTTGTTACTAGCCACCTTTGGCGACTAGCCGGTTCGTCAGTATTGCCGCTCACTACAATTTTCAATTAAATATTTTAAGTAACTGGTCTCTTAATAGATTCTCAAACAAAACATTTTTAATCTTCAAATTTTGATAGTCATACCAAACTTATACTGTTGTTTAGATCGTTTCTTTCAATTTGCTATATATATTTTGCTAATTTGTTGTCATTTCCGGTAAAACTTCAACTTTAATTTAAAGTGGAAATGATGAAATTGCAATTAATATAAAGATATTTTTAAGTAAAACCAAGCGTTTTGTTTTATTTATCATCTTTATTGCTACTTATTTATTATTATTATTACTGAATATGAGTATTGCAAACACAATAGCTCGGTATTTAAGTCTTATGTGAACTACAAAATATTTTTCATAATTTATGTAATATCTAAAACAATAATTCAACAAAAATTTCTCAGATTCAGCATAAAATTCAGTTTTTAGTTTTGATTTCAAAAGGATTGAAATGATATCAATAATAATATTTTGTTCCAACATATAAATATATTTCAAAAATTATGAAGTCTAAAATTAATGCAGTAAGGTATCATATAAATATTCTGGACACACCAAATTTTAAATAAATGAATGAATGTTTCTATTTTCCACGATCAACTAAGAATTATTTATGAAGTTTTGAATGTTAAAAATTTAGAAAAACTCAACA
The DNA here is from genome assembly GCA_026543865.1 of Argiope aurantia. Taxonomy (NCBI): domain Eukaryota; kingdom Metazoa; phylum Arthropoda; class Arachnida; order Araneae; family Araneidae; genus Argiope; species Argiope aurantia. Next base: position 16,517 of record JAPMOR010101690.1, on the reverse strand, counting down.
TTTTCATAATCTTAGTCCAATTAATCTTGAGAAACCTGCGCGCTGATTGGCGTATTTTCTTTGAAACGATCGATGGAAAATCTAAAATTATCCATTTTTTGTTGAATAGTGATATTCAAATTTTCATAAATCAGTCAGTTTAAGTCATTGATTTAGTTGATTGGAAATTAACTCTTTTTATTTAAAATATTAGTGTTTCAAGAACATTTTGTTATTCGTGATTTCCACAGCAGAAGCTTTATGTAAAATCAAAAATTCGTTATTTATTAAACCAAGTTACATAAAATATAATCATTTTCCATTTAGACCATTTTAGCATATCTGTGACTTACTAAAGGTTTACAAATCGGCTGTATGGCCCTGATTTGAATGGATGTCCTATTCATATTAAACAAAACTTGCCTTAAAATAAAACTGATTTATTGGTTTAATAATATAGAGAGTGTAAAAGATCATAAAATAATTTTTCTTGAATTTATTTTTTATAGAAAATAATATTTCATATTTATTTCATTTCTTACAGACACTTGCCGAAAATTATAATTTTGCAGATTTCATTTCCAAAAAGATTTAATTTATTTTCAGTTAGAGCTTTAATCAATGAGATGGCAACACTTAGAAAAAAGCTATTTTTCCCATGAATGCGAAACGTGCTTAATTTTAATTTTTATTTTTTACGAAAAAAATTATTGAAAAACATAGTTAAAATACTTATTTAAAAATTCATTAAAAATAGAAATTTAATTTTAAGGTTGAAAAATTGGTATCATTTAAAAGATAAATTTTTGATCATTAACTTCATGTAAAAATCTTTTTTGTGGGGTAATATTTTCGGAAGTTATAGCAGAAACACGTGAAAATTTCGCTTAATTTTTAAATAAATTAAATTCTAATTAAAAATTTGAAACAGTAACCCCCAGGTGCACATTCCAGGCTTCCAAGGTATACACGTGCCGAATGTGGTAGCTGTAGGTTGAATGGTCTGGCCTGTAGAGCGCCAACACACGCACACACACACATTGGGCTTTATTATAAGTATAGATTACTACTGCTACTTTTGGAAACGGCTGGATTTAAAATGATAGCATGCGTAGTTATGAAAAAACTATCAATGCAAAATACTTACGCTTTATAGAATCCATATGCTATCTACAAATATTTGTCTGAAGTATATCTTATGTATAAACTACTAGCTATTACCCGCGACTTCGTTCGCGTGGAAATTTTGATGTGTATGTATGAGAACTGACGGTCTGATAAAAATGTAAAATGTTATCAAACCGTATCATTAGGGTTCTGTTGAAAGCAGAATCTGATATGATATAATCAAGAAACTTGTAACTGATTGCGAAAGATCTAAGGGAAAATTTTAACATTTATTTATATTCTAATACCATAATGTATACAACATTAAGCCCTTGTTTGGCCCTATGATTTGTTGATCGTCATTGTAAAAGCCAATTTTAAATGAAACTGCAACCTCTTGAAACAAAATGGCAAGATGTTTCGAATAAAAGGTTGGGGGAATTAAAACGCTATTTCCTTTAGCAGCTCCTGTAATAATGGTGGCTTTTATAATATTACTTCCAAGCTCTCTGATACGAAGCCTGGTGCCGTTGCACAATTTTTGTGCATCGAGATTTCGCATTAGCAAAGCTGGAATGCCAACTTTAAGCTCCAGCTTATATGAAGATACACCTGTTAATTCTGAGTTAAGAAATTCAAGGGGGTAGGCAGTACTATCGTCATTAGCCATCACAGTTTCTATGCATGTGCATAGTTTTGAATTTCCGACGATCATGTCTAATTTTTTGTTTATTTTATTGACTCACTCATTCTTTGGCGACAGCACTGCCCTCTCACACAACCGTTCTTCATTATTTATATTAACCTCCAAATTGGAAAAAACTTACATGGTAAGTTCATCTTCTTTAGCTACTGCATAGGAAATTTCTACTGAAAATAGAATTATTCCATCTGCATCTGTTTCTAGACGACCCTCTCCAATATGCAGAATCTTATTTGCAAAGACACCTGATTCATGGTCGTTGTACAGTTGGACGCGCATGTTGCTCGTAAGATGCAGCTTTTCAATTCTACACCACAGTGGCGACGCCTTGAGACATGCGTTTATTTCATCTGCCGGTATGGCCCTCTCAGTAACTGTCAGTGTCTATCTAAAATCGCCTGTGCGCCAAACGACAACGTCGTCTATCATCACCGCCTGATTGCCATGGATGTACAGCAGGTTGTGATTTAACGCCTCCAATGCATGCTTGTGTGACATTGTGCACTTATTCCATACTATTAATTTGCACTGCTGCAAAAGAACTCCCCCGTCACTGTTTTTGGTGATGTTGCATGTTGGGGTATCTTTGCTTGCAAGATTAAACTGCAATTTGAAAACGGAATGTGCAGTCCGCCCACCGTTAAGCAAAGTTGCAGCAATGGCTGAGGAAGCTACAGCCAGAGCAATATTGCAGTCCTTGCGGAGTTGGGCTAGCAGGGGTTCAGCACAAACGTCTTACTCGTAACCCCTGGTGCGTCAAAAAAATATTAATAATCCCTCCTCTCCACTATTTACTCGGTTCAGAATCGTTTAACAGACTTGACACTACTCTGGAAGTAATCGTAGTGTCATTTCATTAAACTGCACTTCTAAGAACACGGTGTCGTAGTTTAGCTCCTTCACAACTTCGCTTGATAATTCCCCTCTTCGCTGCGGTGTGGATAGGCCGAAATCAGCTAGACATTTTCCAGATATGGAAATCATTTTATCCTCAATCAATACCAAAGCTCCACTAATGATTAGATTATTGTGAGTGCCCTCCGATATCTTCTTATAAAGCGTCCTTGTATGTATCCCACAGCTGAAGGGGGGTTGACAGCCCACAAGTGCTCACTAAAATTGCAAACAGGTCTTCTAGCTACTTTCCTATCCCGAGCTTTATTACTCCTCTTCTAAAGATTAGATTTGCGTTTTTAGGACATTTCGAAAAAAGTATCAAATAATAAGAAATAAAAATAATTAAAACTCACCTAAAAGAACGATGCTCTTAAAACTATAAATAAATTTAATAAAAGTATATAATAAAACAAATTAGAAAATCAAGTCCGCATTTCTTTATAATCAAGTCAAATCTATTTTATTTATCGATCGAGTTTGAGATATATACAACAGTATAATACACATAATTTTTAAACTTTTAATTAAAATGAAAATATAGTTGTCAACAATTAGAACACACTGCATACGCGTGAATTTTCAACGCCAGTTGGCGTAACGCAAATGCGTGAATTTTCTATGCCAGTTGAGGTAACGTAATGCAAATTAGAAATTTTTTATTTCCTTTATTATGTTTTATTTTAATTTAAAAGTGCTTAAGATAGAATCCGAAAGAGCGATTAATTAACAGTTTTTTTTAAATTTGAAATGCAGCAAACACTAAAAAAATGAGCAGAATAATTTGAAATAATCGATCGAAAACATAGTAAGCCTAACCTCTTTAGCTTGGAAAAGAAAGAAAAAAAAAAGAAAAAAAAATTGAAGCCCTACTCATTTGGCGGTGGGGAAATGAAGACTTTTGGCGGGAAAATTAGTTTTTAATTGATAAAAAATTAACCACTCAATTAATCGGAATAAATCGTAGCCTATGTCCTATTCCATACTATAATCTATTTTTATCACAAATTTCATTCAAGTCCTTTCAGCCGTTCTGGTGTGAATGACTAACAAACATCCATCCATCCAAACTTTTACATTTATAATAGTAGTACTATATAGTTGTCATATATAAGAACATAAAGAACACTATATAGTTGTCATATTTAATTATATAAACTATATATGAAATCGGTATCAATAGCCTGGTTAGTCCTGGATATATAAACTATATATCCAGGGCTTCTAGAATGTCAGACCTTTTTTAGTAAACTAAACACAATTATTAAAAAATTGCCTTGGATTTCTTTCTATCTCATTGGATTCTTCAGAAATAGAACACAATTGTATAGGGAGATATTTAATATAACTACTGCGGAATTTTATTGAATATATTATAATGTTATAATAACTTTGAATTCTTTCCTGAATGAAATGAAGAGAAAAAACATTGACTGAATGAATAATTAAACAGGTTACTTCATTATTTCAAAAGAAAATGTTTACGTTTTCAGAATGCGACTTAAAAATAAAAATTTGCTTCCTGGAGGAAAACATTTTCTTAGAGTAAAAATTCTGGAAAAAATTTAACCTGGCATTTTTGTCAAGAATAATCACTTTAAAACTAAACAGTTATTTCTGGAATTGCTCATTTATTTTTCATCACTAAACAAGATCCATCTTTGTAGACAATATTTACTGTTAATGGTAAAGAAAAATAAATTAAAATATGTTACTGCATAATGGTAGTTTTCTTGCTTAGAATTCCTGAATCTCTTCCAATAATTTCATAGAAAAAAAATTATAGAATATTTTCAAAGAATCTCTCAAATTGCGTAAAAAAATTACAAACCTTAAAAAAGCAGCTATTTGGGAAAAAATCTTCAAAATTATTAAAAAATTATATTGCAATGCTTGCTTTAATATTTTTTATGATTTAATATTTTTTATGCTTATTTCATATGCTTGCTTTAATATGTTTTTAAACTTTATTTAAATATTACTTAATTGAGCGAAGAGGATGACGAGAGAATCATTGAATATCTAGGAACATGAATTTCTTTTAAACAACTGCTAACGTCTTAGAATTCGGCTGCAAATGGAAATATTCAACCAAAATTTAATAATCTATTAAACTATCTAGTATTAAAGCGTTATGCAACGTTTCATTTATGTACCTTAATCTGCTTTTCAATTATTATGTTCATAAACAGATAGAAATATACAATTTAAATATACTTTTCTGGTAGATTAATCATAAGTGGAAATATGCTAATATATTATAACCAGACTGTAGAATTTTAAAATTTAAGAAGCCGAATGAAATAATTTAGGTTAAAATTACATTTTGTGTCAATGCTATAAAATGTTTCCTTTTCTATAACTCATTCCGTTTTCATTACCATTCTCTTAAACAAACAGTAATAAATCATTCTAAAAATGGAATTTTTGAACTTAAAAAAATTTGAAACTGCAAGATCCATCAAAATGTCAATTGTTTAATAATTTATTTTTTATTTATCTAGATAATAGAAATTAATAAGTCCAAAACCTGGAAGGAGAACTATATTTAGAATATCATTTTAAAATTTAATAAAACAGATCTTTAAATATCTTTAATATTTTTCTTTCTAATGCATTTTTGGAACACAATGAGTTTTTTTGTTATGTATATAGAAATATAATTATTTTCTCAATTTACTTTAAAATCACTTTACTTTAAATTCACTACATTTTTTTGGAAAAAAATTAAAGTTTAATTTTTAACCAAATTGCAAATGAAAAGTTTTTGTAAAATTAATGTTGAAATATTCTTATTCCATTTTATTTATGCAAATACCATTAAAAACCTATTTTAAATCATGATTGTATGGAATAAAATGATACATTTATTTTATCTAATGGTTTTAGTAAATTGTTTGTGACTTATAACAACATTCTCTAAACGTTTTAATGAAAAAATGTAAAATTAAGTAATATTTTTGATGTTTAATTAAATATAAATATGTAATATAATTTTTTATAAAGTGTGTTAGAAAATTTCTCCAGAAAATAACAATCACAATTTTTACTTGAAATATCTTTTGATATTATATAAAATATAAATAAATTGCTATTAAATATTAAAATTAAAGCATATAATACAAATAATATGATAATAAATATTACATTTTGTTAAATTTGAAAATCCAGAAAGCTAAGAAATAGAATAGTATTTATAATTATTTATTTTTATATTATCCTTTTCTTCCAAAAGATAGAACAAGCATAAAAAAATTTAACATTTTCATTCTGTATATTAAATCTAATTTCAAACTTTTACAATTTTAAATAGCGTTTTGTAACATTTTTGAGAATGCAACAGGGGTAGCTTATGTTTTTATATAATGTAAATTAAAAAGGGGAATGTCATTTTTTAATTTAATTTTACAGGATGTGTTTTCTTTTGGAAAATACTGAAACCTGTAAAACTTGTTCGTTTAATAATTTGATGTAAATAATAATCAATGCATCAAAATGAGTGTAAAATAATTTAGAGTAATTTACTATAAACTTATTTAGAGTTCTATAAATATAGAAATTACTTATATTATTATATTATTTTATAATTCCATGTACTATACATTTATTCAAAATTCAAACTACATATTTAGAAATATATTCATGGAAAGTTTTTCTAGAAAGAAAATTAAAATGAATAAGCTAAATTTTTCTTTTTCCTTTGATAAAATTTTACGTTCACGAAAAAAAAATTCTTTGTAGTAGATTTTCTCATAATAATTTCTCGCCTCATAAATAATTTTTGAAACTTTCTTGTTCTTAGAGATATTAAATAAATAAAAAAATCAATTTTTGTAATATGTTTCACTTTTTATTTAGTTTTTAATTGTTTGTACCGTATTTCTTTTATTAGCCATTTCATTTTCTTTCACAGGGAAAAATTATGTATACTCCTTTTAAAACAATTGGAATTTTAAAAAATTATATTTTGTAAAGACTGTAACAGCATGCAATTTTCTTTATTATAATACCTAAAAATATTTTTAAAAATTATTAACGCCTCATAAATAATTTTTGAATTTTCTTGTTCTTAGAGATATTAAATAAATAATAAATTCAATTTCTGCGAAATGTTTTATTTTTTCCTTTAAATTTTTATAGGTTTTTTTTCATATTTCTTTTATTAGCCATTTCATTTTCTCATACAGGAAAAAAATATGTTTATAAGTTGAAAATAAAAGTTGGAATTCTTTAAAAATTTTTTTCGAAGAATGTAAAAATATGCAATTCTTATTATTAAAGCACTTAAAAATATTTTCACAAATTTATTACAATTATTTTTTCTATATCATAAAAAGCAAAAATTACAGAAGAAAATATTTAATTATTATTTCTTTAGCAAAAATTTAGTAAAAGAATTTTTTCCGATTTTTTTAAATAGGGGACTTTATATATAAAAATAACTTGCTCATTAAATTTTTAGGTGCAGTTTTGAAGCTTAACAAACTTACTTCAGAACTTACAATTCAGAGATCATGCTAAATTTTTAATGCTTTATGGTATTTAATAAGGGATTTACTTGGTACTTATTTGCAAGAAGGCAGTTTTTCTGATTTCAAGATATAATGAAGAGATAGGATGTAAATAAATTATACTTCAGATATTAAATACATGAAATATAAACAAATGCATGGGTGATTTTCAAAATGTGTCTATTTTATAACTACCATTGAAATATTATTTATAAAGAATAACAGAAAGTATTACACAGTTATCATCTTTATATCATTTAAATATTGTTCTTTTTTTTCCTGATTTTCAAATGAGAGATTTACAATTCTCAATGAATTTTATTTAAGATTTTAATAAAATTTGATGTTATAGACCTCTCCAAGTGTAAAAATCAACTTTTTTGAATATCGAGTATTCGAGTATGTGTAACTGTTATCTTTACATGAGTATCAACAAGTTGGTGTGAAATGTAATCAGCTAAATGGGAGAAACTTTGGTATTATACTCCTTAACTCAGATTTTGATATCCAGCAATCCATAGCAGGAATAAGTACTTTTCTAAAATGTGTGACTCCTTTACTTTCTTAAAATAGAAAGTTATATAGTTCTAATCGGAAGGATTTCTTTAAATACGCCTATCTTGTTATATCGAATTTAATTACAGTGTTATTTTTTGGAAATTAAAAATAACTTCTCCCTTTCTCATGAATGGATAATTTTTTTGATGAATTTTATTTAGTATTTCTTCAGAAAGAACTTGCCTAATGAAATTCATATTAGTTAAGTTTATATCCATTCTACTTTTGTTCACATCCTTTACTACTTAGAATAAAATATTTTTAATTATTTTCTACTTTGGTTTATATCTTTTTCTTTTATAAATTTTCATCTTTAGCCTCTTTTAAACCTGATCAATGACCAAAATTTGCGGACACCGTTTGTGATGGGTATAAAACTTTTATACATGTTACATACTGTATTTATTGTAGAGTTATTCAATCCTACTTTTTTAACAGTTAATATCTGTTGACTACTTTCGGCCTCGCCTTATATCTTTCACTTGATTTACAGAGCATCAGTGTATTTGAGGCCTGATGATATCATTTACGATTACGTATGCCTATAGAAATTCAGTTTTTGTTAATCAAACTCAACGTTATTGAAGAGATGCTTTTACAAAGATTAATTATATAAATAATGAAAAGACATTATATATATATATATATATTGCTATTTATAGGGTAGATGATGAATGCCTCCATGACAGAAAGTTGGTGATTTAAGCTAAAAGAGAATAAACCATTTTCGCACATCAATTTTCGTGAATTGCTAGTTTTTCAAATATGATGATATCGATCTAAATAAGTGATAATCAGAAGGGTACAAATCTGGGGACTACGTCGAATGCTGGACAACTTCTGAGCATACAGTTAATATAAGTTCCTGGGTTCGTTTTTATGCATGTGGACAAACGTTGTCATACAACAATATCGCTTACTGCTCTTCTTGGTGCATGAATAGTCGTTCTTTCTCCATTACATCACTTAATATGATTATTTGGATCTGGTAATCATTTCATAACTTTCCAAAAGCTCGTAATAAAAGATTCGATTCCAATCCCAACAGATATAAAGTAACATTTTCATGGTTTCATATAGTAACATTTTAATTGTTCGTTTATGCAATTGATGTTGGTGACTGGTTTAAATCAATCCAGGATTACCTTCGTGTAGGAGTGTCGAATAAAAGCCAGTTTTAATTATCCGTAATGATTTTGTACAAAATATTATTTCTTTTGTATCGAAGATGCAAATTCTTGTAAATGCCAAGTTTGTTTTTTGTTTTCTTCCATCAGTTTATGAGGAGTTCTTTTTCCTCCTTTTTTTTATCTAACTGCATGCATGCAATGGGAGTAGTATTACTCGGTGAGCAATTCTTAAATGTTTTGTAAGTTGTTCTTGAGTTTGATATGAGTTTTCAAACAATAAAAAGTGAGATTTAAATACTTTTACTGCACCTGGACGTGGATCGTTCTGAAGACTAAAATGCCAATCATGAAATCTTGCAAATAACTCTTTTTCTGTTGAATGTTTCACAGAACGTTCACCCAATGTTGAATTAATACATTTCATAATTAGAGCAATATGGTTTTATTTGAAATGTAATAGAGTAAATGTTAGCAACACCCATCTTCTATAAAATTGATACACAAAGTCCTTATAAATTATACCTTATAAATCCTTATAAATGATACCTTATAAATTAAAACTTATGCAAAAAAAAATAACTAAGTTATATATATTCAAAATGGCGGGCGAATCGAATGCACACTTATTATTTCAGCAAAAAGTTAGAGCAAAGATTTACAAATTTACTGACATTTATGAAGGGTACATGCCCTTTATGATTACAATATCAAGATTTTCTTAATAAAATATTTATAAATACGTTAAGTTAACTCTTTTTATTTTAGATTCTCATTTTGCTATACTTTGTATTAATAGTTTGGCATGTCATTTTTCTTGTGAAGAAGCTAAGACTTTTTTTTTAGACTTTTTTTCATTAGACTTTTTTATTTTTATTTTGACAGTTTCATAATTCATATATATACGTCTCACGAACACCAAAATTTTCTTTTGAAGTATTGTCTACTCAAATAGTTTCTTAATTGACCATATTTTGCAATTAAAGCAAAATTAATAATTGTATTACATGATTTAATTTTAACTATTATATATATTTCATTTAGATTTGGCATTCATATCAAAATGACATATTCCTATTTCATTTATTTTGACTATTTGCATGATGAATAACAGTTCTGTAAAAAAGAAGGTAATATATTGAAATTCTTTAGTTTTATATTGATTTAAATGCCTGATTACATTAAATATGCATGAACAACATTAAATGTAGTTTTATTCAAAGCAGCTGCATTGAAAAAAAATACAAATTATGGCAGAGACTGGAAAAAATATGGCATTCAAGTTCACATGATTGAAGCAAAAATTTATAAATTTTGAGATATTGCTCTTTTAATGATATTTTTCAGATTTCTCTTCATTTGAGGTTTTATGTAAAAATGATGAAATGAAGTCAATCTCTGCTGATAAAACCAACAATATCAACTTTAGTAAATTTTAATTATTTTAAATACATTCCTATATCATATGAAACAACCAATAAAAACAAAACAAAAAGTGCATGTTGATTTTTTAAAAATAAAATAATATTGTCTTCTTTCGAGCATCAAATGTCCTACTCTGGTTCAAACATAAATCCTTAGGGAAATTCCAGCTCTAATATTTGTACGGTTAACAAATTTGAATAATAAAAACTGAAACTCTCATGCTTTTGTATAACTTTTCATCTGCACAGAGAATTTTTATCTTCATTTTTAAAACATAAGAATAAAAGTAGAACAACAAGGAGTAAAATTATCCTTTGACAAGATTGATGAGGTTTTTTCGTTTTTACAAGAAAAATTCTGCCTATGAAAATATGGTCAATGTTTCTTAAACATTGTTTCTAAGTTAGCTTTTTATGTACATTCTTATTCACTCAAGCTTTGCGTATAAATTTTCAAGGAGAAAAAATAATGCTTATGTACTTTTTCGTGATAAAATGTTTGCCACATTTCTCCAGAGATTCAATATTCTTAGGAGAGAAATGGATTGTAATAATTTTATGTTTTTTCAAACTGAGAAGATTTTTTCAAATAGAGTTAGAGAATTATGCCCCCGTTTGATTAAAGATGTTGGAATAATGCTCAGAAATCGAAGCATTTAAAAAACAAAAATATTATGATATGCATATAATTTGCGTAATATGAACTCATTCACTAGAAATTAAGCACACATGTATAAAATTAACATACTATTTGTATAAATGAGGGTTTGAGAAATTGTTTGTAATAATTCTTTGGTTTTTGAAACTGAGAAGATTTATTCAACTAGATTTGATAAAGTACAAATATTAGAATAATTCTTAGAAGTCGCAAAATTAAAATTAGTATATATATATATATATATATATATATATATATATATATATATATATATGCAATATTATGCAGATAATTTGCATATTATTAATTCAGTTCATTTATTAGGAATTAAGATATTATATAATCTATATAAATTTAACAAATTTATTTATTTTATAAATTATTATTATGTATTATTGCACAATATGTAATATCTATAAAATAAACATATTATTTGTAAAAATGATGGTTTGAAAGATGGTTTTTAATAATTCGTTGTTTTTTGAAACTGAGAAGATTTATTCAACAAAAATTTGATTGAGTATATATGTTAGAATAATGCTCATAAATCTAAATATTTAAAAAAAAAATAATTTTATGCAATATTATGCTAGTAATTTGAGTAATATTAATTCAATTACTTCATTAGAAAATAAGAACATTGTATAAAATTATTTATTATATAAATTATTATTATATATTATTGCATATTATGTAATCTGTATAAAAATAACAAATTCTTTATTACATAAATTCTTATTATATATCATCGCGCAGTATATAATATGTATAAAATTAAGAAATTACTTTTTGCATAAATTATTATTATATATTATTGCACATTATATAATATAAAACTAACAAATTATTTGTAAAAAGGCGCATTAACAGAAATTAAAAAATTATGAATATATGTGCAGAATTGATCATGCGTATGGCGAAATGGATGTAAAAAACATATTATTTATTAAAAAAAATATGCAAACATTCAACAAAGCATATGTTTAAATTCAATTTTCTTCAACTACCTTTCGGTAATTACGATTTCATAAAACACAAGTTTTCACAAGGAAATGATTTTTTTTTAATTATATGTCTACTTTTGCTAAAAATAACAGGTGTTGCACTTTGGTTCGAAAACAAAATCTATATTGCTATGAGATTAATTATTTCGAAGACATTACTATCTAAACATAGTTGTTTTTTGAAATAGATGTTATTTTTCTAAAATTTCCGATTTTTCGAAAAGTAGGCTTCTCAAATTTCGTTTTTTTAGAATGAGGTGCATATATCATAAATTCTCAATTAATGAAACTACAATAAATTTGTGCAAAAATTAATTAATTAATCAATATTATCAGGTATGTAGTTTTAAAATTTATCAATTATTTCACTTTTTAAAGCCATATATTTTTAGAAAACCTACCAAAATTGGAAGATATATTTTTAATAATAACAATTTTCTGCCCTAAATATTAATCTTACATATTTTTAATTTAGAAGCTAAAAATTCTACATCTTTACTTATTTATTGTGGTTTAAAAATTTTACAGTTTCAAGAGCCTTGATTCGCTCCATTTCATGTATTAAATAATTTTTAACGAATAAATAGTTGGAAATTAGGAAGATAGTGTAGCGTTCATTGTTAAAGGGATAGAAAAATGTTTCTTGTTCTTGTTACGTTTTCTTTAGGGAATTCCTAACAATTTATCCGGTTTGTATTTTAACACAATTGAGCAATGTTTTATCGAAATAATATGAAATAATTTCAATCTAACATTTTTGAAATAGAAAATAGCTTTAAATATCACATTTCATAGAATACATTTTTAAAACAAAAATATAAGTTTCACGTCTAAAATTGATATTGATAAAAGTACTCATATATTGTGAGAAATATCTCCCATAAATTATTTAAATATCATTATTACTCTGATCAGTTTGATTAAACATTAATATTTTTTCTTAAGTTTGAAATATAGCGACGATCTTTCATTTCTTCTTTTTCAATGAATCGATGTTATTGCCAAATTCTCTTACATTTAATTAATCATTCATTTATGAATTATTGGATTTAAAGATACTTCAGAGTCGGGAGTCGCTCCGTTCTTAAATGTTACTTTTAATGTTGTGTTTTATGAAATTTAAGAAAAATTTTGAATGAAAACATAATAATTATTTTTTTACCTAAATCTTTAAAATCTATTGTTATCTAGAATTAATAAAAATTGCTAAATTATAATTTATTTTAACTATTATTATCGCACTCTGAAAAAATTATTTCTTAGGGAAATATATACATCTTATTTCCTTTATTTTAATAATATAATATAAGATTTCTTTTTGTCATTTCAAGCAG